>JABASD010000068.1:0-134362 GCA_019776165.1 Pogonognathellus flavescens | reverse complement strand
TAGCTCTCTCTCTTCATTATTTCATCAGGTTTCAAGTGGAACGCAGGTCGATACAAAAAACTGCGTACAAAGTAGCCTGAAATACTTCAAAAATACAAAAGTCTAAAGGAACCATCAAAGTCGTAAGTGACTACAGGAATACTATCGTGTCGCGTATATACATCAGTGAACTTTCATATATAGTGTGAATCCAGAATTCAGAAGGTGTTAGTTAAGTAAGAAACATCTCTCAGCTTTACTATTCCCAACACACACACACGTACACACTTACCGGCCACCTAAATATAAGACGTAATACACCAAAACAAAGTTTCTGTGTGCGAGCATCTCTCCATTCCTTTTCCATTTCATACAAACAAAATCTTCATCAAAGGCTATTAACTTCAACTCGCAAATATAGCCCAGTTCTCTCTATAGACGTTCCTATTCTTCCTTTTTACTAATTCCTCACACACATACATCGATAATTCTATATTTGAGTTTCCACTTACTTCCCAAATTCCGATTCCCAAGATTCGTTTAGTTTCGTCCATGGCGAATAACAAGTATGTGTAAGAAGTTAGTAACCCTATAGCAGTACAAGTACAAGTACAATTTCCAAGTAACACTTTTATACATACGAATAATGTGTGTATGCGTATAGTTTTCGTAGTATCCTGTAGATTATTACCTGTTCTAGTAGTTGAAAATCGGATTTCAAAAAAATTGCGTAAGGGGCGATTCGCATGTTTGTCTGGTAGGTACACACAGACTGCCACTACCACCACTACCCCGCAAAAAAGCCATATATAAAAATCCATAGCTACGGCTACGGCTAAACTACCTGTTTTGACGTACGCTTTAGCTTGCGTACGCACAAATGAT
Organism: Pogonognathellus flavescens; assembly: GCA_019776165.1. Classification (NCBI taxonomy): domain Eukaryota; kingdom Metazoa; phylum Arthropoda; class Collembola; order Entomobryomorpha; family Tomoceridae; genus Pogonognathellus; species Pogonognathellus flavescens. The sequence continues at coordinate 133,498 of JABASD010000068.1, read as the reverse complement.
GCGATACATTCATGTGTATATGTGTATGTATCTATGCCGCAGAGAACTCCAACAATTTGACACTCATTACAATTTCCTTTCATTGCACGCACAAAACAGATTCATTCCTTGACTTTACATTTACATCACATACATAACATACGAACCAACGTAACACAATCACATACGTACACACAGATACAGCCTGATATACTTCTCCGTACATGTACACGTATTCCTATTTACTTGTGTGTGTACCACCTACTTTACCTTTGTATGTGCTAAGCTTTCTGGTAGTAGGATTCCCTTTTGTACACAAACTATTATAACCTTACTTCGCATTTAGTAGATTCCTACTCTTCTTCTTCTTATTCTTGATTCTTCTTTTATTATAACTTTATATAATCCAAACTACTCCTTTTATTTTTATTATGTATCAAGTATCAGCAGTCTCCTATGTGCATTCAACTTCTCCAGAGTAGTATGTATTTCTATTGAATTTCATGCATGCTCTGCTATACCTGTGTTATTATAAAGACACATATATAGGCACATACTACTACACTCATACACAACACAAATGAAACTCCAGTAAACAAAACACGATACATTACAATTACATTATATCACATCACATATCAGAGAAACAAACGGAACAGCCAAGTAATACTCGAACAGAAGAGTCTGGTAGTCCTCTATCGACCTCATCACATCACACATCATAATACAAACACGTAGAAACAACAGGTCTTATAACATTGTTAGTTATTGTTTGTTAGACAGGTTAATGAGAAATGGGAAAGAGTTGCTCTCTCGTCTCTCCCTGTGTATCATACAACAAATAAATACTACTGCCACTATAATATTCTATTACACTTCACTCCAGCTCTAATAATATTATTTTAGCGATACTGATACTGTTACTAACTATAACTAACAATAAGCTATAATGTGTCTTTAACCACACACACTAGTCTTCTAGGGTTGCTTGTATATACAATTTAACCTTAGTAAAAGCTTAGAGCTAAAGCTGTAGTATATAGTAGTATCTGTTATATATTATTTGTATATATTCGGAACGTGTTTGTTGGTTTGTTTCTTTCTTGCGTGTCCATTTCATTCTATTACACGTACACACACTCCCTACACACACACACAAACGTTTCCATCATCTACAATATAAACTGAACATCAAACAACAACACGCATAACTTTATTGTCATCATTGGATTATGATGCTGATGTGTGTTTGCAATCACAGTGTAGATTATACACAAACACACACACACAAGTGATGTTATATTTACTTACACACTTAAGAATCTCTACACACTTTAATTGTACAATTTCGCAAACGAATCATTGTTGTTGTCTAGAATTTGTATTTAGATTTGTGACAGTAAGTCGCATGTACCATATAGAAATCGAAATTAAAGCATCTCATCATTCCCCGAAGAGCAAGGGTGAATTTAATTGTTTCAAAGTCTATATATTACTAGAAGATCTGGGCTGTGCGAAGGGAAAATGCGTGTGTTTGTTACCGGCTTTGCAATATTTATAGAAAAATTCGCACATATAGACATACGATTGAACTGTTTGTACGTAGAAGAAAAGCCATGATCGTCTGTTTTTTACGTACATCTGTGTGTGTATAGTCCGTGTAGGTATTACAAATCTGTACAGAGAGAGAATCAGAGATCTTGTGCGTTTTACGCAACCCCAGGAGCTTTAGAGGTGCGTGTTATTTACGGCGGCGGTATACCCGCGTCGTAAAGGAAAGACTATAAATTCAATGACTTAATAATAAAACTACCACACTTTCTAGTATTCACTATCCTCACGCACTATTTCTTTGTGATTTACCTTAGCTTATTATTATGTCATCTACCATGTACCCATTCAGTTAGTTTCCATCATATACCTATAAACTAAATGTGTACAAAATATAAATGTACATGATTACAAGTGTTTTCTTGGTCATTTCATTCATTGCATTACTTTACACTGCCAGAATCATGAAAAGAGTCAGGGAAACACACAGGCTCTGTGTAATAACTGAAGAAGACGGGAGAAGTTGAAGAAGAAGCTGGGAATGAGTCTTTGGAAGAAATGCTCTTGTGGTGATGTTGTTTCAAAAGTGCGTGTAGATGATGAGACTGAGACCGACACTGTGTGTCTGTGTGTACGTAAGACTGAGCGAGTTGGATTTAGTTGAGTGCAAGGCACAAGGCACAAGAGAGTTGAGCAAAGGCAATGGCAAAGGGAGAATGCGTTGTAGAGTAAACTGCAACGAAGGTTGTTATGCCTTGGGCGAATTGCATAGAGAGAATGCATACGAGAAAGGGAAGCGTTGCGGCTTGTTCGGCGTCCGGGCAACTGGCGCTCAACAATTCCATTTCTAGGTCAGCTTCAAGAGTCGCTCGGCCAAGTTGGCAACTCTGCGCATGCTCACCACGCTTAGCCCTCTAACTCTTCCATATAACTCTATAGCTCTTTACTCCCATCAACAGCACTCAATGGCATCTCCCATATCAACAGATATACCGCACTTTTTTACTTCTTTTTTTACACAGGCACAGCTCCTACCACCACTACCACCACCAACAGTCTCCACGAGAGTATGAGTATTCTTCTGCTGTAAACACAGCTCCAAGTGCTATGGTGGCTGCTGTGGAAGAGAACAGAGACTGAGAGACCAAGTGAGAAGAGGCTGCTGCTATTCTTCTTGTCCAGTATACCTTTTCTACGTCTAATATTATTCCAAGTTCCCCTTTTGGTTCATTCTGCCACAAGACCGGTATACTCATACTCTGTACATGATGCAATTGCCTATGTGTGTAAATGTGTATGTGAGTGCTGTGTGTGTGCTGAAGATTCCTCAGAGTATCATATGGACGCAGAAGAAGAGTTGACTTCCCAAACCATGTGCTCGCAGCTTCGCTCCGCTTTTCAGCCAACATGTGTAATTTTCCTACTACTGCTACTGGCTCATACACAAACACATTCTTCCTTCGCATCCTCCTCCAGTCATCTGTTCCATTCGTGAGTCTCTCTTCTCTGTAAGAGAGTAAACTTGGACTAGGTGGTTAATTTACCATTCGGTTGGCTGAAATTTAATTCAAGTGGTATGAAATTTTATAGGTAAAATATAATTAGTAATTAGTAATTTCAATTTTTTATTTTTGGGTCATATAGATTCTGCCTGGAACGGATGATTTTGCGTTAAACTGGGAAGTTTTTCGGTAAGTAAACGTAATGTAACTTGTGGAAATGTTTCATCATGTTTGCGAATTTTTATATCGTATTACTTTCATTACGTAACTTTTACTGTTTGGTAATAGTGACTTTAACTTGATTTTGGCTATATTTGTTCGTTCATTTAGATCAGTCAGATCAAGTAAACGGGAAAGAAACATTTAAGATCCGGCAAAATGATATCAGCTGTGTGCCGGTGTTTGTAAAGCTACATTCGAATGTAACAACTACAATTGAAGAAGAGACATTGTGATTGAATTCCAATTATTGAGAAACTTTGCTGAGACGCTTTTTGTGGGCTGTGGATTTTATATTGGCATTGGCAGTAGAACCGGTACGAAATCAGTGAAATGAAAATATTATTACAGATTTAATTGCTTTCAATTCAATAAGTGTTTGTTTAGTTGTCATTAAGTCTTATGAGTTTTAGCAAGATTATCTATAGAGGTTGACACAACTTTTTAATTGTTTTTCTTACTCAGATCAGAATATATTAAATTATTGGTGTAATATAATATTTTATGCGTGTAATACATGTTTGCCGGTTTTAGACATACCTATATAGAGTAAATGACATACTATATGAGTCAACCTAATCGGGGATACAATACCAAATGTATAATACGTACTCCTGGAAGCCTTGAAATTTGTATATAAATTGTGTACAAAGAACAAGGATGAAAGTCACAAAATTAGTCGAATAGACAATTTTTTAGCTGAATATTTTATTGATCTTTGAAAAATGAACATTAATTAATAATCATTCACTAGAAATTGTCTTTTGTGTATGTATATTTAAACAATTCATTTTTAAAGCTTCTCTTTGTACTTTGTGTAAACATTTTTTGTTTTCGTTAATTTGAACATTTATTTATCGTTTAGGTTTTGATTTAAGTTACAGTACAGAATCAGGATCAGGATATGAATGGATTATTGCTATGATATAATTAATTACCAATTACTTCGTTTTCATCGTTATAAGTTGAATCCTTATAATGAATAGTATATCCACCAATAGATAATTCAAAATAAGGCAATGTTATCATTTGATTAAAGTGAATGAGATTTATGACTAATTCAGTAAGTTTTGGACAGTTGTGAATGAATGAATGAAAAATTCTTTGCACACTGATTGCATGATTCTTGTAATGTATAAGTATACTTAAAAAGAAGAAATCTTTCCAATGCGAAGACATGAATAGAGTTACATTAAAAATACATGTAGGAGAATACTTGTTTGCTTTTTTAAATGCAGGATGTATGGAAATAAGATTTTTACAAATGACACTGACTAAAAACCACATTGAAAATGTATGTCTTCTTGTTCTGTCCTTGTTGTAAAATATTTTTAAATTTTTGTATTTGGCATTTGTATAGGTGAAGTGAGGGTGTTTATTGCTATCTTATCCTTAATAATGTCGGAAGCCGCCGCTATCAAAACGCCTACTGCAGCCAATACATCAAAAACTAATGGCAGTACCACAACTCAGAGTTGCAAAAAAAGAAATATAAAAGCTGGTGATAATGTTGCACGTATGAGCTACCTTTTTCAGGTGAAGTAAAGATGTGTGATTAAGTTTAATATTTGATGTTGATATTATCAAGTCTGTCTGCTCCTATTTTCTATATTAGAGCATTGGCACCACGTTTTTATATAACTTGTTCATGAAATGCAAGTTATGTTGAAATTCTTAGATTATTAGAACGTATCAGTTCGTTAACTCCAGTATAGATAAATTTTGTCAGCTATTTTGGTTGGAGTTTCGTAGTTTTAACTGTTAAGTGTTGACTTCAATAAATTACTTATTCCTTTTCATATGATGAATAATTCATGAATGTATTTTATTTTATGTTAATACAGGCGGCCGAGCAAGTTGCAAAATTAAGCCCTGCACTAAATCAACATTATGGAAAGATTATGACGGTTATCTCAGAAAAGACTGCAGCTAAAAGGTTGACTGCACTATTTTTAATATTCTGGTTTTGTGGCAGCTTGTATGCTCCTTTGCTACTATTGATAGAGCATGATGTATCTTACATACGTAATACTTACTATGTACACACGTAATCTACACAAATGTATGATAAAATAATCTGCGGCTTTTTTTGTAATACAGAAGTATCTTTATCTTATTTCATCTATACGACAGTTTTTCAGGGTCATGCTGTCAACTAGCAATAATAAGTAAAGTCATGTAGCGAAGCAGAGGCATATGCTGACGGTTTAAGTGAATATAAGAATGATTATTATTAAGTTATGAATAACATGAATGCGAATGGCATAATATTATAATGTAGATTCCTGGCCATTTGTACTAAACGTCAATGCCTTTGTTTTGATGTGTATAAAATCATATGACGTCTGTAAAACTACATCATTGATACATTATAAACATTTAATATATTTATAGATAAACATCTGCCTTGTAATCGAAATAATTGCAATTTTTGTTTGTGTTTCAAATTCAAAGGGACTTTACTATGAAGCGATCAATGTGCAAAGAATGTAATGCAATTCTTGTCCTTGGTGTTAACGCATCTTACCGTTTACGAAGGAGGAAAGGGCGCAAGGGTCATCCCACACAGGTGCAGTGTTAATCACTTTGCTTCATAATTCTTTAGTCTTGTTAAGTATATTCTTGCTCTATTATTTTTCTGCGCGTTGCTGGCAATTGCAAACAAACACTTGCAATACTTGAATCAATTTGTTTGATTAGCTTTCTTTTGATTGCGTTTTTCTTTAATAGCAAGTTTTGCTTTTGTTTATTTCCAGGTGATTACTTGCTTGAATTGCAAAACTGTGAAACGCTTTCCTACAAAACCGGGTTATGTACTGGCAGCCGAAAAAAATGGAATCGTTCAAACTCATTGATTGGCAGCTTTTCTATTTTTGGATGGAATTATTTCGTAATTGTGCACTGGTTATAGGATATAAGAAGTGAGGAAGGTTTGGAATGTAGGACAAAGTGTGTGGAACCGGCTAGAAATAATTACAGTGACTACGGCGTAAGTAAAACACGTCAGAGTCTACGTACACACCGCTTATACACAAAGGTACTAATAAAAGACTTACGCAGTAACAGTGTAGTAACAGTCAGCTATATGTATATAAAGGGCTAAAGCAGCTTTGGATTCTTTACATTCACAAACAAGGAATATTATTCGGGTATTTGTGACAAACGCAAACAACACACACACACACATACACACACTGATAAGACTGCAACTTGTTTATTTATACGGGAATGTGCGATACCGGGACCGGGAGGGAATAACCTAGTTGCTGCTGCTACAAGACAACACGGAACTGTTGTGGAAGTAACACTCTGACTCTACAGCGTAAAAATGCTTTGAGTTTGGACCGCGTTTGTTGTTAAGCCCGTGGAATGTAAAATGTAATGCAATGCACTCTGTGTGTTCATGAAAAGAGAAGAGGAAGTGAAAAAGTGAGACAGACACTTGGAGGGTGCTCCAGAGAAAAGGTTGCGGGAGGTATTGTGGAGTGAAGAGAAGCTTTTAGTAGGCTTACTAGATCCTGATGAAAGTGTCATGCATGAGGCGGTACCACGGGCATTGGGCTTCCCCAACCTCCTTCTGGAATCTCCTTGTAGGCGGGTAGGCCGACCTCATCTTCCTTCTCATTCATCCATAAGCTGCCTTGCCGAGAATACAACCACCGAAAGACCTGTTTTTCCTCCCTTATGAACCCAAAAACGTTTATCCGGAAATTCTTATTCGGACAACCATTTTTCCAAGTACATTTTCACACGGAAATACGCCCTGTTCCTTCCTTTCTTCTTCGTGTAATGCAAACTGAATGAAATCCACGAATTATTCTTCTCCACAGCCTCCGGGAACTCACAAACATGAAAAACACCCTCCTCCACTTTCCTATACAAGAAATATCATATAGAAAACTAGTTCTTTCCTTCCTTACATTGTACACACAAGAACTGTTCCCAATTCCGAAGAACGCCTTTCATTATCACCGGCCGGTTAGTATACAGAACCCAATCCAGATATCCAGTTAGCAAAAGCGATAGCAGAGAAATATTATTATGTAATCTACACCAACGAAAGAGAACTCTCCCCGTTTTAATTCTCAGCCATGCCATTTCCTCTCTCACCTCACCTGAATCTATTGTTAGCATTTTCTGTAGCATACAACATAGAAAAGTGAAGATATGATCATGTTATTTATGTTTGCACTTGTTTTCCTAATTGTCTACTACTAGTAAACTCGCTTTTTATGGATTGCATGCAGCACACCATCATCATTAGCGTGGGATAACTTTTTTCTCTGATATTACTCCATTACTTTCCCCATTGTTCTATCAATCTACTAATACACTAATAATATACACTCCTGTACATGTAAACACGCGCTCCTTTTACTCCTTACCAGTACAACACTTGAAGTGATCTTCCTATTTATAAGTAAAGCACCGAAGAAATGTGATGTTACCCGTTTGTGCGTATTTTTCTTACCTTTGTACATGAAAAACAAAAATTGTGATGTAAAAGGTGAAATAAATGATCTTATTGAAAAATTAAAACAGAATTTGACTTGTTATATAGGCATATTTACTTTTTACTGACGTAACGTGTTCATGTTGATATACCTACATATACGGCATACCTAGTTGATTTCATCTTTCATGTAACGTACAAGCATGTTGTTGCATACAATGCAATACTGCATAGGGTTCTGTTCTGTTCATGCTGGAGCTTCTTGTTTCATTGTATTGAAGCGATTAGATGTTAGATGGGTCGGAGATACTGGTTGGTGGTGTGAGGTTGAGACTGGACATGGCATAGTTGGATGGCGACGGATGGATGGTGATGTTAGATAGAGAATGAAAGGAAATGGGGATGTAATGGATGCATTTGGTCTCAAAGTTAATGTCTGGCCAGACTAACAATAAGGCTACTACTACCACCACGACCAGGATGAAAATCTTTTACACAAGAAGAACAGAGTCATTCATTTGATACAAATAGAAATATAATGTGTACTGTGTTTTATCCGTAGTAGTCCTTACGTAATAGAAATGCCCACCATACTATTCATGGCACTTAATGTAACTACCCCATAGGTATGCACTCTATAGGTATTTATGAGAGGGGAAGGAGCATTATTGTACTTACATTTTACCAGTGCAATGCATTTAAACATTTTTAACTAAAAGTATCTGTGTAGTTATAGTTAGATTGTAAATGCAAGTGGTGGAGGAAGGCCGTGGTGATGTTTTAGTAGCTTTGGGAGTAATGTAAGCAGATATAATTAGAATTAGACCGACATAGTAGAGTCTCTGTATAAGGTAAAATAAAGGTACTTTATGGTTTGTGTGCATTGCATGTGTAGGTTAACGGCTTGGTTTTATTACCACACTAAATAGTATCTTCTTCTTCTTCTCTAGCTCCTCCACCTATTTATAGAAGGATCATTCATTTCATTCATATCATATCGTTTCGAGTCTTGTGGTGTGGTATGGCATTCGGATTGCATAACATAACATTGTATCATTCAGGATTATCTCGTGGTGGTAGTGCATATTACACAAAGGTGTGTTTTTAAGCATTCAATGCAATGCAATTCATGTGGCAGCTGAAAATATGTAAGTAGAGTCCGGTGAATCCATCCATGCCGTATTACTAGAGTATGTATACATTTGTTTGTCAGTCCCTATATACTCAACTACAGTAGCTCTTTAATTTTTATGCTATTTGTCAGTTTGTCTTGAGTGGATGGCTTTTCTTATCTCGTACCTTCTCATACCTATATCCATACAGTATTAAATATATAAGCTTATAGTAGTAGTAGCTTTAGATTCTTCCTTAGGATTCCTTTAGCTTGGGTTACTTCTCAGTTTGAGTTGCTTTACAGATTTACAGACTGTATGAAGAGAATGGAATTATTTAAAGAGGGAAGAACTAAAGAATGCAGAATGCAGCTACATGCACTTACAGCTCATTCGTGTAATGTAATTTAATGTTGCATGTGTTGATGTGTTCTGTTGGTTTTTCTGTCTGTTCGTCTATGCAGGAGGATGATTGCATTTCTAAATAATTTACCTTTGTGTATTGTACATTAAATATGCACCTGGATTACTATTGTTGTTTGGTTTTTGGTAGATCTACTAATATTGTATTTAATAAAGTATTTTGCATGTAGGTAATGAGTGTTTTAAATATTAGTATTGGATTGGATAAGATTAATAATTATTGTAATGGTATTATAATAATAGCCTGTGTATTCTAAGTGTCAAAAATCTGTGAATTATAAGATGAAGAACCATCTGTGTATTATAAGAGAAAGAATATTATAACAATATTCGTGTGTTTTGGAGATGGATGCAAAATGTTACATTTGTATCACCTTTGATCTATAGAAGCCAAAAGCGAGTGGAATGTTTATTATTGGAGGATATATTTAAGCAGATGAAAATCGTAGCTGTCATATTGCAGGCATTAATTTGATTTCTGGACCCGTGTGACAATATCAATTAATCAAATTGCATGATGAGTTTTTATTTTTCGATTTTTAAAGGTTTATTCGTATGCAAATGAGTTTTTGGTCATTTTAAGCGAGAAGATTGCTGAATTTGACGGTTAAAATGTGTGTTTGTTGAAGTGGAAATTTTTTGTTGGAGATTAGTAAGGAAATTGTGCGAGGGAGATGTATGTACGTGTATGCGAGTCCATATGTTGGTGTTAGTGAATTTAAAGGTGAATTGAAGGTAGCATTTAACTGCGAGAGAATCATATGATGAAGGCAAAGAATAGAATATCATGTGTAAGTCCAACAAAATTGAATAAATTCTCTCCTTTTTGCGTATTTTATGTTGTGGGGATATTTATGTTTACTTCAGTCTGCGTACTTGGCTTGACTGGGGAAGATTTGAAGTCTTGGTTTGGTTTTTGCATTGTGTGTTGGGCAATAAATGGTATTTGCTGTATTTGTACGGGAATATGGTTTGAGAAGTGTATTATGTGATTTATTACGAGTTATGTGAAAGCGTCGTAACAGGAAAATCTTTAATTATGCGAATCTTTGTTAGTGGGAATGGTATGGAATGCAAGATTTTGCCTGCAATAATGCATTGGGACGCTGAGGGAGTTTAAGTTGGATTATTAGTGCATGTGTACGAGTGTATGTCTGTTGGAGAATAAAGACACAACCATAACGTAAGTTAGGTGGTGAAAGTTCATAGGTAGGATATATACGCTGATGTGTATGTTATGTCCATGGAGGATTCGTTTTGTTAGTGCAGGATTTGTGTGAGAGAGATGCGAGAAGTTTTAGGAGAGTTGGAAATAGATTTGTGAAATTCCTAATGATTCTTTTGTCTGTAACAGAGAAAACGCGTCAGAATATTAGATAAAAACGATGAATTCTTTCCCCGCGACATAAAAACGCAGCGTATTCTGAGGAAATTGTGAAAAAGATGAAGAAAGCCGGTAACTGAGTATACTGAAAAGCGTATGTAGAACTTAACTGATTTCCTACAGTGCACTACACGATTTTGGCCCAAATGGCAGTATGCCTTGGTATACCGGCCTAGTGCAAAAAGGTGGGTGCATGTCCCAGGACTTTCACTATTGATTAAACAGATTTTAACAACACTACGTTAATATTTACTTACGTACGTCTTTTCTACTGCCAGTAGTGCACTAACTAAACTTAGCTCTGTGTAGCGTATGCTATGTTACTTATGTTATGTATGTATATGTGTTGTGTCTATGTGTTTGTATGTATCGTGTGTGTGTTCGGGGGCTGTATGTATATTTATTTGCTTTACTTACGTTCATGTAAACTACATGAAATAAATAAATCAGAAATCCTCTCAGAGCAAACAAGAAACACATAAAATCTTGAATATATTCAAATCAAACAAACAATACAAAATCGTGTCTTGTTTTTGAAAGGTATATAAAGGGACACGTTAATTTGACTTTACATTTTGACAGTTTTAAGAAAACAATGAGATTTCAAATGACTTGCTTTGTTTCTGCTCTTTCTGAGAATAATTTTATACAGAATTATTAAATCTTTTCTCTGTTTTAAGTAAAAAGTATCACAAATTCACTGCCACTTACTGATGTAATGTGTGGTCACTCACTCCACGGCTACATGAATAAAATTGTATGAAAATGAGAGAGTAGTAACTTTGCGTGTCTGTTTTGATGATATTCTCAGGAATGTGTGCGGTGTGTAAAAGGCGTGAGGCGTGAGACGCTCGATAGGTTGGAGCCAGAGCCAGCCGAAGACCCAGAGGCCATGAATACACGTCTTTCCCCTAAATCAAGGCGAGATTGGGAGGAATCGGTATGTTACCGGAAGGTATCATCATATGTCTCTTTGTAATGCAATTACGTACAATATTCGCACGGAGTGCTTAACTTTTTGGTGCTACTTCTTAAATTATTTTTATGCGAAGAACATGTATAGATCTCCATTTTGCAAATAAATAGAGCAAAAACTGCTGAACTGATTCACACGATATAAATGGCAAATGAAACTATAATAAATATTGCATTAAATGACGAATTAATTAAATCTGCATATAATTCCATGCATGCGCTTGCATCTGAGTTGCATTTTAATTTTCCTTTTTCACACATACACGATTTATTTGTATTTTTAAATGTCCTGTACGAATTTTAACACAATATTTAGCATAATTTTATTAATAATTAAATTCTCTTTCACATGCGGGTGCATTTGTTGCAATCGACATAATTACAGGTCAGATTTGAGACGGACAATTGTAAAAATATTTCCTAGGCTATATAAGGTAAACGAATAATTTTATTTGCCTTGCATCTGCAATGCACATCTTGGTGCTTAACTTTTAATGCTCAGTTTCAATTTTATATTAGGGTATGTGTATGTGATTATGTGTAGTGTAATGTAATGAGCCTAATGAGTAAGGAAAAATCAAGAAGCATAAATAGAGACGCAATAAAGGATGCACAAGCATGCCATGTTGCAGAAAGATGATTTAGAGCTACATGACTTAGACTTAATAAAAATCTACTAACAAATCTACACGTAAAAATGAATGAATGCAGCAAATAAATTTTTCTCAGTTAATCCATGATAAATAATTAATGAACATGCGAGGACAAGATGAATGTAATTTTCTATGAGTTTTGTTTATTCACGTTTAAATAACAGATTTGTCGGTCCATTTATTTGGTACATTCAAGTGGTGTTTGATTTGCATTCACGATATTATTACATACATCGTAGACTATATGTCTATATCATAAACATCTACTTTTCCATGTACTACTACTCAAGCTACACTACACACTTAAACTAATATGTCACATGGCTTTTAACAAACAATAGTAATATCTTCTCCATAACATTTTTCAAGATCAAAGACTCATTGCTAACAACGCACACGAAATGGCAATGACAATTCAAAATCTAAAAAAACTCATTATTACAGTTCAGGAATCGCAACACTTGCTTATTAAATGTAAATGATTACATAGTAAATACAGACGCATATTACGCATCAACATCATCGCATGAATTCATGAACATATTTTTCGCACATAGTAATAACATAACAATAATATAATAAATCTATGCGAGTGAACATACAATAATTAATTACATATATCAATTACATTGATATCTGTATACATTTATTACTTCGGAATTCATGTCTTTCTTGTATGTTCCTATATGAAAGGAATTTCTACACTCTTCTCTTCTTTATTATTATTACTCTTCGATTCCTAAATTCCTACACACAATAAGATAATAACACACTAATAATATTTATTAATTATTTATTACCTACTGAATAGTTTTTTTATCTTGTTACAGATATTATTTGGAATACATACGAACATTCATTGTATATTTATCTAAGTTACTTTTATTACTTCAATAAAATTATGTATATTATTTAGTTTTAGACAAATTGGACGTTACAGTACAGTACGTTACAATTAGTACGAGAAACCAAAGCACAAAGGATAATATCGAGTGGACAAGTTTCAGAAATACAAAAATTTGGATATATTCGTGTATACAAGTATAGTTACATTACAGGGAACTATTTTATTACTGTTAATAACCAGCGGGAGACGAGGGACGACGGTGAGGTGAGAACATGAACAGTTTTAGGTATAAGACAGTACAAGACATTTATAAGCATCAGGAAAAAGTTCATCTTCCTTTCATATGAAGAAGATTCTTGCTAAATGCACATTAATACACAGCACTTCATTTCTTTCACACACGCATCATACACACAATAACTACAAAAATCAATGCTAACGGAACGGACTTTTATGTTTATCGACAAAACCATTTTCATTCCAGTAGTACTACAACTATTACAGCTGCTAACACAGTCAAAACTTGCTTCACTATTTAAATACCTATATAGAGTTAACTACGTTCTATACATTAAAACATCAATTTTTAGTTTATTCAGCCAAACTACCAACACTTCATTTTCATCTTTATTTTGTTTCTTTAGTAAATTCTCAACCATGTATTTTCGTATTTGATCATGATTATGTTTTAAAGATGATGAATTAATAATTAACTTGCTATAATACTAATAATAACAATACAGTTTGATCTCCTTGATGTACACCATTTCATATTGGCTTTGTTTTGTTGTCTTTCAGGTTTATAGCTTTGTGTTAGTAGCTGAACTATTTATTTTATTACTCGTTAGTTACGTTGCGTAATTATATCAGCCAGCATTATTTATACACGTTATATAACTTGTAGCTATATACGGTATAGTAGAGGTAATGTACTATATGTATGTAAATTATTCAATAAAACGTAAAGAAATGTGTTTACAATTACATTAATAGATAACTAGCAATATCAGCGATCGATTAGTGTTATTTGAACTAGAATGCTTCATTTTTAAACATTTATAGTATTCATGAGTATATTCTTTTCTTAAGTAGTTTCTGATTTCCAAAGCTTATAACGTTCATTTGGGTAGATATAGCGCTCAATTTCATTAACGTCATGCAATTTCCGAGTTATTTCCATTTACCATTTGATTCTCAATATCAATATAATATGTAACATCTTTGAGATTCTTTTCATTTAGTTTTTCTTACGTATACACAATCTGTACACTGTGTAATCTTCTATTGTATCATATTTTAGTGAGATGTATAGTACTTTCAAAATATTGAATATTAATTAATTGTTATAATTCCTTGTTGAAAGTATTATGGAGGCAGGTATAGCTTTTACTCTTAACAGTAGTCGTAAAATGTGAATCTACTTTATTGTACCTTTCTACTGCTTGTAAATGAAAATGTTCATAATTGTAAATTATTTAGTTTCTTTGATTGATTTCTCCAGTTGCTTTGCGAAAGAGAAACCGTAGGTGAAATGGTACAATATCATGTTGTTAAATAAAGCCCTATGAATTATAGTTAACGTAAAATTAGTCTAAGTGCTACTAAGACTTCTTGGAATGCAACAAAATCATTTGTTTTTAATCTAGTATACCTACAGTATATCTGTGCAGCCTTATTCTTACATAGAGCTGCTTAAAAGCACGATTGAAAGCTACGAACAATTACTGAGTGTATTGTTACAAGTATTTTAATAGGAACAAGTATGAAATGTTACTTAATCATTAATACTAAGTATATATACTCAATAAATCAGTTCTCAGACGTAGAACAGTGTAGAATTTATATGATTGTTTTCTGATTGTTAGTGACAGTGGGTCGACTATTCGGCAGTTTATCCCGTTATATAAACTTGGAAAACGGAAACTTAACATGAACATTAAATGACTACTTTCTATACGCAAGATCATAATTTTTAACCATGTGGGATTTGCATAGTCTTATTTCCAGCTTTCTTCTTGCTTTACACGTTGCATCATTCCCGTGACTTAGGTCGTTATATGTAATCCTCTTCTCAAGTGTCATTGTCAGAATCCGTCTGGTCCAATCGAGTGTCCTGCTCTTCAACGTAATCCTTCTCCTTGCACCGGATCATCATTTCTTCCTTCACTTTCTCGAAACAGTCGTTCATAAAATGAAACTGAAACATAGAATCAACAATTATTATACACGCGGATTATTGTTTGGTAATGTATTACATAGCGGAACAAATTAACTTACATAATTGGTAAATATTTTGACCCATCTAGCCGGCTTCTCTGGTCGCTGATATTGGAAAGCAAACGCCATTCCTTCGTCATCTACGTCCCATTGAATAATTGAATTCCAGGAGAAATGAATTATCTGTGACTATAACGAGAGAAAACAATAATAATTATTTATACAATTGTTTAGCAATATCAGTATCCAGTTACAGCATCCTAAAAATTTATATATCACTATGTATATACTTTCATATGGACAGTAAATAGTTTCGCTATGATTTTGCCTGAGATGTATTGATGTCCGCTATTTCCATTAACATATACATGAATACATCCTAAAAATTCAAATATCACTATGTAATTTCATATGGACAATAAATAGTTTCGCTATTACTTTGCCTGAGATGTATTGATATTTTATTGATATCCGCTAACATATACATATGAATGCATCCTAAAAATTTAAATATCACTATGTAATTTCATATGGACAATCAATAGTTTTCGCTATGATTTTGCCTGAGATGTACTGATGTCCGCTAACATATACATATGAATACATCCTAAAAATTTAAACATCACTATGTAATTCATGGGGACAATAAATAGTTTTGGCTATCCTGTAACATACGTTATTTAAAGTATACCTACCTAAGCCAAACAATGCTGTATTAATAAGTGTAAGAATACATGAGGGTCTTTAATTCTACAAACCCTGTATATATCACTCTACTATTCGATTCTAAATTGTTACACATTGTTATAATTATTTACAATTTACATGCATATTGACATGTGCAACGTGTAATAAACACTAACAAAGGATGAAAAATAAATTGCAAATTACCTCTAAAGTTCCATCTTCTTTACAAGCTTGTAATTCAAAACTGTCCAGTGAAACTGTAGCTATTACGTGTCCTTCTTTCCGGGAATCACAGGGACAATGTGGAAACACAATTCCTCCGTACCCTTCCAATTGCCGAGCCAGTTTCAGGTACTCGTTTTTCCGGGATGCATCTTGGAGTGCCTTTAATTGATACAATCTGTCGGTGGCCTTTATATGACCTCGGTTGACATCATCTACCGCCTACAAATTCATTCAGTTCAGTTTTCATTTATTGTCAATGATAATGTTTAAGATAACTCCTTTTTGCAATCAAAAGATACAACTAACCTGCCAGAAAAAATAGGTCGATGCTTGTTCATCAGTGGACAATCGCAATTCTTTGCTAACAGTGAATAACCATTTCCGAATACAAATGCAAGTTGATGTTGCTGTACTGTAATTCTGAATGTAGAGGTTATGAGGAAATTCATTCGGTGCTAATTTTCTTTCTGCAATATCATTGTAATTATAACATTATTACTTGCAAAGGCCATGGCTAATCTCACTTACATTACAACTAGAAGAATCATTCAAAGTGGAAATTACCAAAATTATATTCTACGATTTCATAGAGTGCAAAATATCTAGACGCTTCAAGACTCAGGTTAATTTTGTTAACTAAGGCTTTGTAAACTTCGTCAGCATTTGCGTTCTTCTGAACATTAACTGTAACAACTTCTCGATCGGGGAGGAGTATTTTTAGGTCTATTTTGTTAGCTGATCCCTAAGGAAAGTAATACAGGAAAGTTAGTGCAGTCAAAATAACATCCATTGCTCTTACAGCCTTCAAAGTAAATAAATTACCTGTTCGTCATCTGTCAAAAACTCTTGCATTACATCACTTTCAGCAATCACACGAACAGCGCAGACTTTTTCCAAATATTGCTCCAAAGCCCTCCGTCTACTGTCTAACTGTTGGTCATTTAGTCTGCACAGAATAACAAATCTTTTCAAGTAATTCACCTAATTAAATGTGCTACGTAAAATATATCGGAATTAAGTTACATTACAAACGGCGAATATGAGAACAAAAAATGCAACTTACGCAAAGGGCCATTTGCTGGGCAGTTTTGGAAAATTGAACCCTATGAACTCCTTTTTGAGATTAATATTTAGATTTGAGAATTCTTTATATCTTCGAGAGCATAAATGACGCCCAGCCATATAAATGTTGTAAACCACATATCTCTCCCCTGTTTTTTCATTGTATTTATATTGATAGTCGGGAATTGAGATGGGTAGAGAGCGTTTTTCACTATAATCGTATGATGGAAAATTTGTCGTTTCTTCATTCGGTTCTAGTCTTTCCGCTTCCTGTATGCAAATTATTAAGATTATAGCACTTTACAAAGGTACATAGTTTATTGGGTTCGGTTCTAAAATATTCTTTCACCTGAGGAGATACAGAGATGACAGTTAAAGTAAGGACATCCCCACCAGATTTGATTAAGTCTACGACTTGACGGTGTGTTGATCCTTCCACATTAGAACCATTCCTGAAACATCAATTATGAATTTAAGATGACCATTTATTCAGGAAAATTGTTCTTAAACTTGTATTGATTTTTTACGAACGCTATATGTATCCTTATATGCTTATAATAATTTTTCTCGCTGCTGTTAACATTTTTACATTAAAAGGGAACATCGCAAGGATTTACACAGAAAGCACTGGGATAATTTATACATAATGACACTTACACTTCAAGAATTCGATCCCCTTTTAAAATTCCGGCTTTTTCAGCAGCACCGCCATCCAAAACAGCACTGACGTGTTGCAAAGGGGCGTATAATTCTCCATTTATGCTTCTTAACTGCCCTCCTTCACTAATTTGACCTCGAACGTTGAATCCAAAACCAGTCTCATTTTTGTATATTTTGACTACTCGTGGTGCCCAGGGATTCACCTCATCCCCCTCATTCATTTTAAATTCTTTAAGAAAATTCTAGCAAAAAAGCTCACAAACTGTTTGACACACAAGTGTATATACGATTGGTCTTCAATGATTTCAACTAAACAAAGGGTTAGGTCGCCAGAAACTGCTCAAGACCACTGTAAAGGAAAACCAACCCACAAAACCTTTAGTTAAACAAATCGTCAACACATTAAGGTGGAATGTATGTTTTGAATTTGTTTATTTATTAAAGTATCTACTATGCATCTCAATCTGTGTATAAAATCTTTGCGTAGGCGACAATTTCTTAAGCAATAAAAATATGTACGCGTAAAAATGACTAAAACAAAGATTTGAAGTTCACAATATTGTTGAACGCCAGTTTTCTGGATTTTGTATGATGGTAATGAATTATTTACATTAATAAGTAGGTAGAGTATACTCACGTAAATTTTATACTTCATCATTGCAATCGTAAACATAATTATAGACAATTCCTTTAATTATATAAACTAAATACAACTTGCGAGTAATTGAGTTGTTAATTGTCTATATACATAGCGCTTCCTAATCCTGTGTTTACTATTGTAAATAAATTGATTACATTGTAAACCCTATTAATCAAAAACCAAAATACATATACGTTTAAAAAAACTCCTAAATATATTCGAATACACAATTGTTGCTTGTCATGTTGTCAACTTTCATCCAATTCACTTACGTATGTTTACTACCTTTTACCTGAATGATATGTTGAATATTATGAAGCACTGTATTCGTATTATGTAATAATACACCCAAACACGAATCTATACGTATTATGTATCTAGATTTAATTACTATTGTTGAATGTTCCTTAATTTATATTTCTACAAGACAAAGTTGGTTTAAACAAAAGAACTAACCACAGTTTGAAGATGTTGATGGAAGAGTTTTAAGTGTAAATGCTGCAAAGACGGTTGCTAACAGCTTTATTGCTAACTGTTTACTTCACATTCAGAACTGTGTGACAGCGGATCTGGAGATAGATCAGGGTTTGTGTTGCATTGTGTAAAAAGTCATCGTGTGATTAGCACTTTAAACGAAATCGGCATTTGGAAAATGTAAATAAGATAGAATAAATATAGGTATAAGCTATTTATGTTTTAGAGATTTGCTGATTCGATTTGATGCGGTTGCAAATTGCAATGTGCACTCTCTCAATGCATCGGTATAGAAGGTAGGTTATCTAATCGCTAGTTTGTGTCTTCTCTATAGCTTTACCTATATATTTTATATGGCTTAGTTTAGTTTTATGTACGTATTCTTTACACAGAATCCTGCGAAACTCTTTATATACGCAGAAACAGGCCCACTGTGTGTATAAAGAACAGCGGTAGGCAGCCAACATGCATGAAGTACCTAAATTTCCTTTATGACTTTTTCTCAGCTCTTTAAACTTACGTGTGGCTGTCATACGCATTCACATGACATATCTGTAGTAATAACTAATACAAATACACACATCAAATATTCAGCTTACTAAGAATTACTAGAATCAAACACTATACCGAAAATGTATAGCAATTCTTCTTTTATAAAGGTATTTTATCTATATTTATATTTCTACGCACACATAGCTACAATAGTGGCTCAACAAATACCAATTCGTATGAACAAATTGCTATTGAAGAAGATAATAAGGGCAATAAAGCGTAATAATAATAATAATCTATACGCAGCATGTTATTGTTCATTGTGTATAGCAATTGGAAAGCAAACAGTGTTTATAAAATTGTATGGAGATGACATAAGAGAAACTCTCCAGGCTCCTCCAGCTATTACTGTACATACACACACAGGATACAAAAATAAGTAAAGTGTAATTATTAGGTACACGAACTGTGATGATGTATGATTCATGGAATTATTTACTTATGTACATCAACACCCACACATAAATATACCTACAGCTTTAGAGTGCAATGCAAGCATATAGAATCTTGGATGCAACACATGTATTTACAAGGGAAACTCTAATACATTATTTACGTGTCTGTAATTTTGTTTGACAATCCAAGTACACAATATTGTGCTGGTATATATTATGTAGTAGAATAATACAGAGGGTAGTTGTAGTAATTGTATATAGATAAAGGTTTGGGACTGTGAAATTGTAGAGCTTATAGAGCATGGAGAGTTTCATGGAGAGCTCTTTCGGAAATCAGAAGACAGATGAGGAGGAGGAAACTGAATGGACCAGTAGTGCTTCCATGAATGACTGAGACTGCTCCAGTTGGATTTTTTTACTACGTAATAGAACGGACGGAAGACGGTGCTCATGCCATTGTGATCAATTCATTCTCCAGTGTAGCTAATACTAGAGTGGATATGCGTACATATAGTACGTGTGTTGCATATTGCATTTTACAGTCATATAGTTAAGCTTGGTATATTGCATATGAACTTGTACTAATTAAGATGCTTATAAGGCAGGTACGTACCTAGATAAATAAAACTGGATCATGTCATTATTTGACCCTATGTGCAGTAAAGCATTATACTGCCATTTGACAAAATGTACAGTCGTCTTTATTTCCCTCAATCAGATTTTAACAGGTGATTTTATTCAAAGTAATTATTATTTTCCGACTGTGTCTACAATATAAGTAGTCACTGTGATGTTGAGATTTTAAACATAAATGAAATAATCTGACCTAAGATGAATTATCAAATGATCATTATCTTATTCAGGTACTTCTATTTTTAAATTCATTTACTTATTATTAATGAATCCACTATAGACACATCAATCAGTATACCCATAAAGTTTAATTATAGTACATGCGTCAATATACCTAATAAAGGTGTTACACTGTGCTAAATTTTAATTAAGAATTTGTTTTTAAGCTTACATAACTACTGAACGCCAGTTTTCTGGATTTTATATGATGAATTATTTATTGGTACCTATTTATTTAGCAGTTGATTAAATTTATGTACTTTGTTGGTTTAAAAAACATTACGAATTAATTTATTCTGTTGATTTTCCCATATAAAAAACGCTTGTGCAGAAAATCATACACTACCTACTTCATTTTTGCAAAGTTCTAAAACATTATCGTTAGAGTAAGACATTTTTAAACGCAAATAATGGGTCGAGGTCAAGGTGTAGATAAAAAACATGAAAGCTAAAACGCACAAACGCAGAATCTGGATTGAAATATGAGTCATTTCATTCACCGAAATTATTGCGGCTTGGTTGAGGAAATGTAATGGATTATTAAATATTAACCGTTTACAAGGACTTTCTTGTTACTTGGTAAACTATGTATAAATAATTTGATTATTTCCTACACACGCAGGTATTCCCTCTGTTATGTAGATAGTCGCAGTGTGTCCTATTACAACTAGGGTGCTTGTGAAAGAGCCCAGTTCAGCGCTTATAACGTAATCTTCAATAATATGTAATACAGCCAGATCCCAATTAATTAAAACGAAAAATGAAACGAATGCTCCACCAATAAATGTATAAAATCCGTGAAATGGATGTACTCTTATAGTTTTTGTTGTCATTTTGGTTTTAGTATGTACTTTCACTTGTCGTTACAAAGTATTTGCAGGCAGTAGTCATATAGTGAATTATTCTATATATTTTGTGAAAAGCCAAGCAAATTGAATTGTATTGGAGTGCTACAGTCCTTACTTTCTTTACCCAAACGCAAATCTACGATTATTAATTTATTACTTGCAGTTACTCATAAGAAAACTCTTACCTTCAACGAGAACTTCAAATGCAGATTCAAAGACATCTATTAATGTTGATTTAAATTAAATAATTGTGCACTTAATAAAAGTTATCGACTGCTATATGAATGTTTCCTATTATATGTATTCTCACATTCTGCATGGGACAGATCTGCTGATCTGCATATATACAGTATACCTATGTAGATAAAATATGATTGACAGGATACTTCATTTTCCGATTCCAGAAAATCAGTTAACATAAAAGTACAGTATATACGTACATGCATGTGTATGTTTAGGTATAATCTCGGCTTTAGAAGCATACCTAAGTTAACCCTTTCATCAAAACCTGCATTTACTTATTTCTTCATTACTGCGACTGCAAGACGAATGATTGCTTACAGTTACTTAATTGTGTTACTTTCACTTTTATTTAAACACTCTACAGTATGACTAAAACAATTTACTGCAAATTGAATATTGTGTCCTTATATGTAAATACATACCTATACAGAGTTATAAAATATATTCATTGATTAATGCAAAAACAAAGCTTGTGTTTAAAAACAGAATGATTATAAACATAAATCAACACATCTAACTAAATTGCAAACTATAGCATTAAAATTAGGTAATGTTACACAGAATTACATGCAAACATTTATCTTACATTACAAGTACTGTATATCTGATGCTGATAATGCCACTTTTCTGTAGCTGTAGTGCTCAATTGTATTTTTGAGTGATTCTTAGATGGTGTGTGAAAATTTTTACTCTACACGGATTTGTTGCGTCGTAAGGAGTTTAAGTAGATAGTTCAAAGAAAAAATATACAAGACAACAATTTTTTCATTTATATAATCTACTGTATATACTATCTGTAGACGAATTCTTACAGTTTAATTTGAGATGAAACTGTTTCATGCACTAGAATTATTAATTGTGTAATCATTAATAGTAATTATCTATTAGTATAGCGTTATTTGTGTAATTAATAAAATCTTCCAGTGCAAAATTACGTTTAACATCCAGATTTGTGATTACGCACATTACACTTAGCCAACTACGCATACAAATACTTTGGCAATATTCTTTGTAATAAAAATGTTTATTTTCTCATTAAAACGAATTTCTCTTTTGACTTTACGCAATGTGAGGAGGAAAAAGATTGGGAAGAATAAAATACGTATCTGTCATTCACTACCACTATGTAATAATCTGTGTATAATATCTCGAGTCATTCAAACTAATTGTAAGTGGTAGATACTGGTTTTATAACACAGTCAACATCTCATCGACTGAAATATAGACATGAGAAATGAAATGACAGTACATCCTTGTAAAGGGATTTACAGCTTAACACTTACACTGCAGCTTCTCTCAAGCTGCCTGTATTAATTTTATGCCAAGTCTGTTTCTAGTTCACCGTCGAGTCTAGTTCAATGCAGAATAGGCAAAAATGTTCACACAAGTAATAATTTGCTGATGAATATTCATCGATACAGAAAATTAGCACCGAGTAGGTATTAGGCTATTGAAAGAAATTAGTTTTTTATTGCCATTAATCATTCACATGTAAAAATGTGTAAAGAAATGAAGATGCAGTGTAATTTTAGACATCGCGTGATAACAAGAGATGAGGATTATAAATAGACCTCTATAATAGAAATCTTTATTTATGGTTGGTAGTTTGTTGTGTTGTGCTAAATAAGCATAAGATGTGTTAACAATTATATGACTAACACATTATAGTGATATAAATGAGACAATTAGTTTATCACATGAGACTGCTACCGCAGCTGAGATCTCCAAACATTTACTACCATGCAGAAAAACAACCAAGTTTGTGTAATATAACCCCTGAGTCGTTCAAAGTTCAAAATAAGCTTCGTGTCCAGAGGAATAATCCTTTTACCATCTCCAATTTCGTAACAACATAACATTGCGACAGTAATTGTACACATTTCTATACACACAGATATAAATTTTATTTGACCCCATGTGTGGTGCGAATCAACGTAAATTAATCTAGATTATATCGTAAAGACTGCAAAGTATATGCGATGAAGATTAGTGATATAGTCGTATTTAATGCGACTGTCCTTTACTTACACTTTTTAAGTCTAACGAAGAAATAATCCTTTACTTCGTAAGAATATAGGGCATTCAATATTTAATACATTTAATACATTCTGCACAACAAACATTCACCACTTGGAGATTCATCTATAAATCTATGTGTACAATATGCATACATATAATATACATAACGCTAGAATTGAGATTACTGTGTTATTTCTATAATAAAAGTTGTACATAGTTGTGTCACTTTATTTTGCACTTCTTTATACACATTGTGCGTGACACGACACAAAGTGACATAATTGCACACACTCCACTCTTGTTTTAGGATTTGTGGCAGAGAATCTTCTTTAGAGAGTTCATTTAACTTCACTTTTAATGTAAGTGTTAAAGTGTCATTTTTGCCCGTAAACTAAAGTATGTAGTATTGATACTATAGCTGTCTGTGATCTTCTAGTACTTCCAATTCCTGGAAGCATGTAATAGTTTTGTTCTGCTAGTGCCGTCACATTGAATGGATTCTGGAAAGGTAATGATGCAGTTTATTTATAAAGGCATGCATGGAAGGACAGTGGACAATTCGGACAGAATAATGTACAGATAAAATTACAGAAGCAGAACGGAAGACTTTTTCAAAATTACAACATGTTTCTCATGCTGTATCTTATCTAGTTTGCCCCGGTGTAGTACAGATGACAGTTTAATTGATAAAACATGTTGCAATTTACAGTTAGAGTTTAAGATTACATTAATTGGACCCATAATAATTAAGTTGACTTTTTCATGTGGTAGAAATTCATAGATTAAAAAGTTGAGGTTATTTAAATATCGATCTATAAGGACTGACTCGTGGAATTAAGTTAACATTTAAGGTGTTTCATTCCATTAGAATTAAAACAAACATTAACTTTTTGAAGTGAACATTAAAACACAAAATTTTATAGCATTGTAATGAAAGTGTGAACCATAAATTATTCATTTTTGTACCAAGTTGTTTTGTTTTGAGTGTTCTATTACACTGTGATCTCAATATGGAAATTAAAGTGCCAACTTATTTTCTGAACTGCGAGGAATTTACAACATCAACAGCTCCACCAAGGTATTATACAAATTAACTGGTATTTCGCTATGTGAATACAAACTGTATATAATCCACAATGAGACAAACACTTCCCAAAAATCTGTATACTTTCATTGTAATACGTATTTCAGGAATGCATTTATTTTTCTTTAAGGGATACAAATGAACAAGATAATTAATGATAAGAAATTCTTATGTGGACTTAAATTTTTCACTTCACGTACTATTTACTTGCGCATATATATTTTAGCATAACATTGTGAATTGTAAGTTTTGGTGTATACTTTCAGATTATTCTGATCAGTATGATGTATTCTTCGATTATTTGTCTGTGTATATTATATGTACGTATTTTTATACTGGCATTGATATTGAATACCTAATTGGATTAATAGTATTATCTGTGTCGACTCTGTTTACTTTATAGTTATCCCATCTCGTGGTAATGTAGTTTAGCTTTGACAAGGAATTTTTTAGTTTCCGTGCAGTGAATGAACTATCTGTGTATGTAAACCAGATAATAAGTATTATTGTTAGGGAAATACAGTAAATACACAGAAAGTAAAAGTGACCAATTTAATCTGTGATGGATTAGAGGAAACATATTATAAAACGCTCTTTTCACTATTTAACTAAACTCACGTATACTTCCATGTATCTGTAACACATTTTATACTCAGGTGTTAATAGTATTAGTGTAATGATTGTAAAAGAAGTATTATACTTTTTCTATTTGCAGTATGATACAAGTAAGTCTATATAGTACTGACAATTAATAGTATTTTGCGCAATATATACATGATATAGGAGCAGGTACTTAATGCAGAGGTTACTAATCTGTGACACAATGCAATTACAAATCTTTCACATTTGTATTATTATGTTGTTCATGTCAGAGATAATCTTGTGACAACATACTGCATTTTACTGCACCAAACCAGATGAGGCAGTTATTATCTTTTATATGACCAATCGGCAATCATACCTCAGATAAGTATTAACATTAATGAAAGTTCACACACATTTATCAATCTCTACCGTCTTATTATTGCAGAACCTATAAACTAAATGTCGAAATTTAATATGTATGCGTAAAACTGAAGCTATCAAGTGTTGTAATTGTCAATAATTTGTAAAGAAAATCCTAATCCTTTTACATGCTTAGTTTTGTGCCTAAGTTTCTTCAGTTACTTATTGAGTACTATTTATAAATCTGTGCAAAGTTAAAAACAGTTGCTGTAATATTCCATATCCCATTTAAGAAGGTCAACATGTCACCATCAACATTGTGTAGGTAATTGTAAGCATTTAATTCACACAAGTAAGGAAACTCACTCAGTACAAAATATTCCACGGATGATTATAAAGTTGCAATAATTAATATTTATGTACTATGATTGTACGTAGCAATTAACTATGCATATTGTACACATTCTACATACATTAGCCTCTTGTACTCTTATACTGAAATCATTTATTACTATTTTATTTACCTGCACAACAAGTCTGAGGAATGAGGATGAATATTTAGCTGGATGCATATATCGCAATAAAATTATTCCACTTCACATACGAGATTCGTTATACTTCATCACAGGAGCTCCTCACACGAGTCACATATTGGTGAAAGAGTAAAAATGAACTATAAGAAAATTATTGTTCGTCCATAATTTAAATAATTATGTTGCGATGATTTTGAGTGCAAATTACTGTACTAAGCCTAAATAAGACACTTGTACATAGAGTGTATAGATTTACACGTGCATGTGTGTAGTAATTATTATTTCCCTCTCACATAGATTTTCTGGCAGTCATGTCATTATAATCCATGTAAGCAGCACATCATACTGTGCGTAAAGGATTATTAGCTTGGATGCAAGTGTTTCAGCAGATTCAGCACTCTCCTACCCTTTCAGACCTCTAATTATTACTATTATACGTTGTTTGTGTAGTTTTTGCGCTAATATAATTCAGATTACACAGATACTCATAGTTGGACTGTGCAATGCAATATTACTTGTATAATAGAACACCCTGAGCAAATCTTCGGAATAATTTCATGTAAATTAACCCATACAGCGTCTGCTGTGCCTTTGTCTAAGAGCAATAAATGCTGCAGCATTGCCGTGTCGCTGCAAGCAGAACACATAACTAATAAGTGTGTGTAAATCCATGCAGAGTGCTATGAACCTCATGAACTGTTTTCTGTGTACTTGCATTCATTCCCAGTATACATCGTATAGTACATATATATGTATTTTGCATGTAAAATGAAATAAAGAACTCACAGGTAACTTGCTTCATGAAATAATTAAGTTTGTATTCTGTCTACCTTTCTTTAAGTCAGTGCACATATAATTTCACTGCTAAATATTTTTATCTACGTATAAGAAGGGCTTCAGTTTTAACAAAAATCACAAGAAAATACATTTGTTGATGAAAAATGTATAGTGGTACATATACATACATAACATAGTGGGAACACCTTTTTTACAGTATTTATTACACTTTATGATTTAGTCATACAGATAATTTCTTTTGTTTTTTGCCTCATCCATTATTCAGGTACCTACTATTACAATAATCATTCTGTGTGAATAAATATGGTCGATTTTTTTTTCTTTTTACGTATACACGTGTTGTTCTTCACTCGACATTTTGTGCTACACCTCTCATCTACAGTAATGTGACAGATCATACAGTTATCACAATAAAAATTTAAAACATCTCCCAATTCTATATGATTTTCACATGTAAGCAACATTTTTAGGATCTTATACATAATTAAATACATAGATACAAAACCAGAGTATAAGAATAGTGGGGATTAAGTTGCATTAAGTGACCTAATGTGCATAATGCTTTCTAAAAGTTAAAACCAGACACAGTATTTTTTATGTGCAGCGTATTAATATTAATCTGCAAGGGAATAGTAATCCGTTCGTGGAGATTAATGGGAATATTTTTACTGGATTTTACTACTCAAGTTGGACCAGCAAAAAGAAAAGTCGTGAGTTAAAGTAAAAAGTGGACAGAGGCTGCAAAAAACGACATCATGAGAGTTAAGTCAAATACTTGGCTCTTAATTTCTGCATCCACACAGACAGGACTAAAACACATTGAGTTGTTTGCAGTGTAAATACGTTTAGTTAGCTTTGAAAATTATCAAGTGTCTACTAATTCTGTTTTCTTTTGTGCCACTGTTGCCTTTACAAAGATTTTGCAACGATCACATTACACCCGTGAGCTTCTCAAAGTCCGTTTACTTTACAACCTTTGCTTTGCAATGGTGTTCTTAAAGTGTATTAGTGCAAAATTTTAGTTTGTCGTTACAGATAATTGTGTTATTTACATTTACTGCTACGAAGTTGAAAATTTAAATCTGTTTAACATTGACTGTTGGACTTGGATTGCAAAATGGCCGAGCATGACGTTAAAGAACCTTCAGGGTTAGCAAGGAGTGGACGGAGAGCTTCCATTTCTATGCCGGGACTGGATCTCTTAACTCAAATCGCAGAATACACATGGGTAAGTCCAGATTCTACTTTTTATGTGTTACCCATTTAATGATGATTTCATGATTTAGCCATTAGTTCAATTTATATAAAGGTCATGACATTTTGATGATGGTGTAAACAAGTTATGAATAGTACATACAAAAATAACCATTCATTCTTCATAAATTATAATACCTACGTAGTGATCAATACAAGACCGATTACATATAAAATGCCTACATGCATACATTTGTCACATGCAAGCAAAAGAATCAAGTATCTCACAGTATCTGTATTACAATCTTGTGGAAATATTTATGTGTATTAACAATACTGCATTTCACTGCATTAAACTGGATGAAACTGTATAATATGCAACGCTTATATTTGCTGAAGGCTAAAATACAACTATTATATGAATGACCTATCAAGTTTCATACAAGAATTCATTGAAAGGTTAATTACTTACAGATATAAGTATACAGACGTTAATAATCATATTAAAATCTTATAAGTACATTATTTATTCAGTTTAAGTTCGACTTTATCATTGAGGAATTCATTGGAAGTGTGGCAGAAGCGCATCTTCCCACACTTAGAACACTGAGAAGTGACATAATACAAATAATTGTGAATCAGAATAGAAACTAGCGAATTAATTATTCTATATGTGCTATTTTAGTAATAGGTACTTGTAGCAGTGGCAGTGCATTTTTTGAAATTGTGTGATAGTACTTACAGTTAGTTACTTAAGTAGTAAGTATATTTAACAGTCCAAATAGCCAAAAATATTTTGCAGTACAGTACTACTTCTACTATTGATGCATACTTTACTTAAGTGAAAATTTGTGTGCATTTTACCAAAGGGAGCAAAATACGGTAAGCCTATAATTTAGAAAATATTTCTTAACATTTTCTGTGTTGGTGAAGAAAACGTAAATAAAGAAGGATTCAGGACAGTCATTTAATTTCTTTTTCGTATATTTACACAGTCTAAAAAATGTAATGTAATCTCATCTTAAAAGTTTGTAGTATATTCCTTACAATTTACAAGAAGCTGGATGTAATAGTAGCTCTATCGATCCTTCTTGTAAAAGCGGAAGGAAACAAACGTCAACTATACATTCTAAGTGAGAGTGTAGACTTTTAGAATGTTTAAAATAATTTAGCATTTGCTAGTTGTATATATGAAGGATATTGGGAGAGTGAGTGTTGGTATCTCAAAGTATTAATGTGCAAAGTACAGCGTTGTGGAGCGAAAGAAGTTAAAGGACTCCATGAAAGAAGCATTTCATTTTGTGCTGTGTGTGGTGAAAGTATGGAAGACATTGATAAAAGGAGGAAAAGCTTTTGAGCTCAGATATCGCAGTAGGCTTTACTTAAGTAGAAAATGCAAGCTATCTGAATCTGAAGGTCTGTTGTTGCAAAATGAAGAAAATACTGCAAAATTGCATGCATCTGTGGACTAGTTGGCAATTCTCGGGTTCTGCGTCCTTGTTATCTCCTGCTACATACAAATACACACAACAACTCTTCTAAACTAAACTAACTCTCCCGGAGTCTTTGTGTTTTCTCCTCCATCCGCAACCAACTTTTACTAAGCAAAATGAAACTGCATTTTAATTCTTTCAACTTTAGTTTCGCTCTTGCTCAATTATAAATTATTTGCTTTCTTGTCCTCGTGCAAGATATTTGTCTTTTCTTCCCTCGCATGAATATTTATTTTCTGACAAGTAGAGATAATTTAAAAGGTACAGCAAAATTCATGTAAGCGAACCGGGCGAATTCACTTACATGTTGCATAGAATTATTCGTTAACCTCACTGTTATATATGGCGTAGGCTCAATTTGTCTAGTAATCCAACCTAATGAATTTTAAAAGCATTTAAAATTATTTAACAACAATTCCTTTGTAGATCCTAGAGTGATTATTTGTAAACTGCAGAGTTTTGCAAGTTGACAGTTTAAGGAGAAGTATAGTGTGGTTATAATTATTGTTATTATTATTTCTTGTGGTTCACAGAGTGCTTTCTACGTAAAATTGCTATCGTAAGGGCATATTGATTGAATTATTGATTATTTCATTTTCCAAAAAAATAGGCTTAAACCCGTTTTTATTACGATGTAATATTAACGGGAAAAATTGTGCAAATGTCTTGATGGAAATGGTTTTGTGAATCTTTACTTGTTTTTAATACGTAAAAAAATCTAAAAAAATTAGAGATCAAAGGGTTTTCGTCTCACGTGATCACTGCCCCACAAAGATAATGCTTACTAATCCTATGTCTAAAAAATAAATTATTTCCTCTTATCTTGCTACTGTAATGTCTAGATCTCTAATTCGGAGCGACACAACGTGTAATTAATAGGAGATACCAAAAGAAAGTTATTTCTGTTGACAAACTGTTTTCTCTCTTTTATCCCCTAGAATTACTCTAATTGAATGTATAATAAGAACTAACAACTGATCGCAGTAGAGATAGATAGTGGTAAGAATGTGGTGACTATAGAAAAAGAATAGTGCTGATGGTTGCAAGAGACAGTCCATTTATTAGTCTCACGCCTTGACGAATGAACCTATCAGATCGTATACAACAAAACATTATTTTTACTGCATCTCTATGTGGTTGCACTTATATCTCTGCTAACTAGTCCATAGATGACATCCTATTATTGCTTTATCCATTTCAAAGCTGCACTGCACAGCTTTATCATACGAATGCGACAATATTCGTGGCAAACTTTCTTGTAGAAATTGGAGCAACAACGCTTGGGAAAAAGCTAATGAATAAATTATGAAACTTGCAGCATTCCGAAGTGAAATGGAAAATAAAATTCCCTTAACATAAAAGTTAAGGCAATGTTTATATATAGGTGACCATTTACATGGATTTATTTATGAATGTCTTGAGGGTATAAGATTTTATTACATTTAAAATGCACGGTTCATTTTTTAAACTGCACTTCATGAGAAAATGAAAGGAGTAGCTGCATTCTCAAGTAATGTGCGTATAAAACATTTGTATCTTTAAATCTTGACACAAATTATTTACATTATGTTAATAGTTGACTACTACGTTTTCCGATTCGGTACACTCCAGGCAGATTGCTGAGACAAGTGTGCCAAGTTCACAAAAATATAATTTTCATAGTCATAACACTTCGTATACGAAATGCATGTTTCTAAATGTGTAAGTTAGTATTAGTTTCACATAGGGACTTAGAAATACATAATTTCTGCGCTTGCAAAGTTGTAAAGACAAGTTGCAAAACTGTAGCGGGAGATTACACACACCACAGAAAATTTTGGTGGTTGTCCAGAACATAAACAATTTCCTCGGCTTTATCCCATCTTAAGTTCATTCTAACGAAATATGATATGTCCTTAATGTTACAGAAGACGTACGAATGTTGTCTCGATGAACTGCAATACTCGCGCTATATAATTTATAGTAGGAAAATGATTTATGCACACCGGTGAATGTATGTAAACAACTTTCCAGACCATTTTCCAACAAAGTGAACCGTTTGTGCTAAAAGCTTGGACACAAGTCAAAAAGCATTAAGCATTCCAATTTTATATAGGTCATCATAAATAAATGTGGTAAGCTTGTAAAAAACTAAATTTTAAATCCCTGTCATATACTTATAAGTATATTGATACATTGACCACAGCGATAACATCTCAGTATTTCTGGAATTGAAATCTAACGTGATTATGCATATTGAGATAATATTACTTGTGTCAGTTGTACCTGTAGATGTAGGTTTATACTTGCTGCGCATCATTTTTTCAAATCCAGGACACAATAAAATGAAGTCACTACTTGTATAATGTATATAGCCCAATTCAGTTCAATTTTAAACATGTTTATTTAGTAGGTATTCAAAATCATTAAAATTTCAAAGACCAACGTAAATAAGTATACAATATTCTTCTATGCTGTTTCAATTTTGAACTCTTCTATTATGTAACATTGTACAAATAAAGAGATACACTATACTAAGGAATTAGTTGACTTGCTGTATACTGTATACATGCGAAATATTCCTGTGATGTATAACATGACCCAAATGTTAGGTTACAATCTACAGTAGATAAAAATATACCTGTCCTGTGTACCATGTAAGAAGGTGGATAGATATAAGACCAGTGCAGCAGTTTTGATGCATGTACCATTAAATATTCATTTTATGCAATCAAAGCTCATGGGACGCATGATGCTACTTTACCTAGGTACTTTTTCTGTGTTCCCTGATGAAATCAGCATATACTGCAAGTTTTTTAACATAAGAGATGTGCGAATTGTATCAGTTAGTTTATTATTGGTTCTGTCAACCCTGTAATGTACAAGACACTCACTCACTCGTTGATTTACTTCTCAAACTATATATTTTTATTTTACAAACTCAATTTATCATTTCATGTAACAATCTATTTCACTCATGTGGAAGTAAAAAGCTATATGCCACAGCTAGAGCAAGAA
Organism: Pogonognathellus flavescens; assembly: GCA_019776165.1. Classification (NCBI taxonomy): domain Eukaryota; kingdom Metazoa; phylum Arthropoda; class Collembola; order Entomobryomorpha; family Tomoceridae; genus Pogonognathellus; species Pogonognathellus flavescens. Next base: position 100,482 of record JABASD010000068.1, on the reverse strand, counting down.
TGTGTATTAAATACTAGTACAATTGAAGTTCCGAATTAACTAGGTGTGTAAAATCTTACTAAAATGCATTATAAAAGCCCTATCCCCCTCCCCCTTTGTTAGTTAATTAAGAAATTGCGACAAAAATGTACAATACGCTTATTGTTGTGATATTAATAAAAAATAAAAAATTATATCTATCAAATAAATGCGAGGGCTGCGGCTGTTGACAAGCAAGCAAGAAATAATAATAAAGTATATGAAAACTCTTCAGCAAGCATAATAGATTAATTTCTAAAAAATATATCAAGTATCCTATATTGAATATGTTAATAAGCTGATGAATCAATCAGCGCTTGTAGCTATATGAAGTATGAATGACGATAATTAGTCTTTCAACGCATAAGCATTCAGGAGTAAAAACATCAGCTATTAAGGTCTAGGTCTTTAAATTTAATAGTCTAGATTAAATAGAGATTTGTACCTTGAGATCTGAATAGCAATTTGAACAGTATCTTTAATCTTGTGCGGCAAACTGTAATAAAATCACCATTCATTTGAAATAAGTACAAAGCTTTTCAACAATAATGGGCGTTTTTACGTACAAGTCAAGTCGCATTAATTCTACAGCAATAAGCAATGCAGTAATAATTAAATTATTTCAACAACCATAAACACGCTGTAAACATATAACGTTTTACTAAACAGGTACTTGAGTTTTTCGATAATCTTTTGCCAAGGCATTTCAGCATTTCCATACGTGACGATATATACGACATTCACATATCACATAGGTACTCATGTATTGAGTTTATCTTTATACTCGTGCATTTACACTAGAGCCATAAGTGGAGTACTCCATTCATACGTATACAGTATACATCCATACATGAGTACATGTATACATACATGTGTGGAATGAATTAATTGAACACTTGGAAAATGCTCAGTCATTTACCAACCTTATTAGCTTCATCTCCTCCACCACACAAATCATCAAAGTAAAAACAAACCATTGGTATTTAACTCACATAGGTATTCCTTCCTAGTCGTAAACTAATGAATTATTGAAAAGGCTTACACAGCCGTTCATGCTAACTAGCCATTAAAACAATATTAAATAATTTAGTTCCTTCATTTTCTTTTTGTGTAGATGTCTTGATGTCTCCTATAATATTGAAGGATTAAACTACATCGCACTTACCTTATGTAAACATTACTAAATATAGGGAGGGAAAACCTATTTCATCTTCACTAACTAAATATTTGTAAACAAATCAAGCAGGTTTATTGGTCATGAAAATATTTTTTTCTCCAAACATCACAGGTTTCTTTACATATGAGAATGACGCCAGAACCCGCACTCTAATTACTAAACTAAAGTTAACTGGTCCTACTTTTTTAATTCACATATTTATTCTTATCACTTTCAATTAATTTAATTAATCAAGGCACATAGAGTATCCCAATATTACTTAATTTGATCTATCAATTAATTTAATTGTAAATAATTCCTGGTTCGATATAAAACATTACAGGATGTGGAAATGCAAATACGGTAATTTCGTTGTGTACCTATACAACGAAATTACTCAATGCTTGTGTGGACTATCAATTGATATTTTCCAATTAGGTACTTTGTTTACTATCATAATAAAATGAACATGTCCGTTTTATGTGTTTCAGGTACAATACATCTTGAGATGATTTATTCCATATTTTTTATGCTATGCTACATTTTAACAAAATAAAATCTGGTTTGGTTATGTAAAAATGTCTCACAAATATGTACGAAGGATTTTTCTCATGTTTTCCTCGTGTTAATAATATCAGACTATCAGACAGATAAAAATGCAGGCATTTATATACATTGTACGTGTACAGAGCGCTTAAGCAATGTAAAACATTGCCACACACGTTCTCCATGAAATTGTTTACTTGTGTGTGTGGAATCTCCAATCGGGCAGAGTAATAATCTCTGTGGTTAATAAATGCATTTTATACATAGAGCTAAATAATTTTACATGTTTAAATTCTTATCAATAATCCAATGGTAAATATTACAATGTTTTATGGAGTTCGGTATGTTCCCTTTTTACAAGCAGCACAAAAAACAGAGTGGCACTTGTTCACGTGCAGGGATAGAAATACAACACGACACGATGCGCTGGTTCTGTTCTTTGCTGTCAGCCTCTTCACTCTTCTTAGCAGCTCACGTCATTTCTCATTTGTCTACCATTTTATGGCATACATAATAATATTACGTAAATACTAATAATATTTATATGAGTGCAGGAGTCGTTAATGCAATGGCTAAGTAGAAGTTCTAAATATGTGCACTATTAACTGTGCATGAGGTAGCAGCCTACAAAGGCCATACTATTCATGCTACATAAAATTGAATGTGAGTTTATGCACGAGTTGAATAGTCATTTGGTTGTCGTTAGGTTATTGAGTATGATTATTAGGAGGGTGATATATTTTATACATATCTATTAGTTAAGCATGACTCTCTTTCAGTGTCATACTATTATATATACTCATCATTATTTTACGCTTTATCTCTTCCTAATGTGTTTAACGAAACAGCTTTATTTTCCTTCAGTGCAGCTTGTGTTCAATTTATTCACGATTAAAACAAAGGAAATGTATTTATAATTAATTACCACAGTAAATTAGAATAATAATATTATTCTTTGCAAGTAAACCCTGCAATAGTATTAATTAGTCCTATATTCACTAACTAAGCTATCACTCATTCATGTGATGGGACAACTGACAAATATACTCCGTCCTTTCTGCAAACAGTTTTAATACTTCAACCTACTCAACTTAATTATTATTAATTACTTAGAAGTTCCGACTAACTTTTGTGTTCATTTTCTCAAATTGTTTACGCGTGCATGGGAATTAACGAAATTAACATTGTTTTTATTTCTATTTAGTGAAGTTTTCAAACTCTTATTGCAAATTACTGCCATTAGCATGAAAAATACAGATTTAAATGGGTGTGGGTGCAATTGTCATAAAATTCTCATTAAATTTAACACTAGAAAATATATGTAGACTTTGAACAGCACCTCTACGAGTGTGTTCCTAATAACAATTTCAGTTGTTGTGAATTGTTTGTGAATATTTAGTCTTTCAAAGTGAAGTTCACATTATTGTCTACAAAAGGGATGTGAGAATTATAAGTAGTTCTAGTTCTGGTGATTTACTATCCTGTGTGTTAAGGTGTATGTGGATGTAGAATAGTTTAGATTCTTACTTATACTGTTAATGCAAATGTGTACACAGAATAATACAGGTACTTTATTTACTTGCCGCAAATAATGAGATGCAAATTAACAAACTAGTATTTGTATCATTGTGTAGATACATGTAATAGTACGCACACAAAAATTATTTACATGAACTGTTCTACCAGCAAGACAAAAAATACTACAGGAATAAGCAATATAAAAGTTTGTTAAGCTATTGGTGAACTGTGGTTAGTGTGTCTCTGTTTTATATAATGACATCTCAACTAACAAGAAATAATATGCTCTTGGAAACAAGTTGCTACTGCTATAGGAAGGCTGAGTAGTCGACTTTGAATGTCAAGTGTCAAAGACTTGTTGAAACGTAATTGCTAAGTGGATCTATATACAACCACTGTACACTGTACACAGTACAAGGTGTTTGGAGCAGTTACTCCCATTAGTAAACTTTGAATACAACTTGAACTGTATAAATCGTATGTACCATAAAAAATTCAAGTTAACAAGCTTACAATGTCTATTAAGCTCTTTCAACGGTTGTGTAATATGACTTGAGTGTAAATGCTAATCAATACAATTATTTGAATTCAAAACAAATATTTGATAAGGACATTGTGCCTGATATTCTTATAACCTAACTAATGTTGTGTATATAACTCATACTACACTTATACACGACATAATAGTTAAAATAGTTCAATTGACATGGCGTAAGAAATGCAAGTGTAGCATAATTAATTTTAGCTTAATAGCTGACTTATACAAACACTGTGATCATGAAACTGCTTCTTACTGGTTTTCGATTCAACGACAGCAAATAGTAATTACGTTATCAATTCAGCAGCAGTAAGCATGGAGCCAGATGAGACTCAATCTTCAAAACTTGCATAACGACAGAATTAGACACACTAGACTCAAGAATGCATCTACTGTGCTATTAGTGGTACCTAGTACACAGTAATAAATTAAAAACACATTTTCTAAAGCCCCAAGCAAAGTGTGTTTGATATTTGCAGGAAAACAGTAACTGGTTTATTGTGTTGCACATTATTATGCATTAGCATTCTGGACACTTTTAAGTGTCAGTACCAGTACTATATACACTTTAAATATTTGTTGAGTGAGAATAAGTTACAAAAATGAATGTGGAGACTGGCTACTTTGTGAGGAGAACTGGTGCTCCTAAGATTACAAATAATAATGCTGTCGCTGCGACTCCTGAGGCAGTCAAGGTGAAAAAACATTTTATACCTACTAATGCAAATTACACAGAAACATGCTTATAATATTTTTCTTCTACAGACGTTCAGTCTTCTACTGTACCTGCCTAAGTAAATGCGGCAGGTACTCGTACATCTGGCAGGGAAGATAGCGTTGTGTTGTTATTGTTATAGTTTCTTGCATGACATGATTTTTGTGTGAAGGGGAAAATCTCCTTCTTCGTATCTGTATTGTACTGTGTACTTTGTCTCGTCTACTCATTTCGTTGAATCTCATTTCGTTGAATCTCTCATGCACAAAAAATCTAAACGCAATTATATTTTTTACCCGCAAAATGTAGGGAATATTATTTTGTTGCAAGGAATGAGATTTTGTTTGTTGTTGTCGAGTAGAGGTCTTATTGCTAGTGAGTCCAGCATACTTCCCGTTTATTATTCACGTTCACATTAAATTCGATAATTTAAGTTTGCAGGTTGAAAATTTTTCGGTTCATAATTTTTTGTTACATAACAAAAAATAATAATATAATAAATTGTTAATAAATTTTATTTTCATATCTTGTCTTTAAGAAAATTCTGAACTAAATTTTAATTGAAGTGTTTATTGCTTAACCAGATACTCAAATCTTTAATACAGAAATCTCTTTGTTCAGAATAAGTAGTTGCGATTCTTAATGCTAAAAACAGTGTGTACAAAAAAATAAACCAGTAGAGTATAGGATTCAGTTAAAGAACCGCATTAAAATACTTTTATGTGTGTTTTATGTGTGTAATAAGAAGTATATTTCGTATATATATGAACATTTATTAAAACACAGCCAATTAATAGTGCACGTGTACGACACATGTAGTAAATTGAAATATCCTTGTTGCGACTGCGACTGTGAATTCATATAAAACTTTAGACTGTAGTGGTCGTGTTCTATGTGAATATTTTGTGGGTTATATTTTGCAGACTTTGATGTTTCTTGTGTTGTGTTGATTTTAGCAAACGAAGCCTCAAGTGAATTCGTCGTTTGATGACTTGACAGAGGCAGGTCTTGGAAGTAAATACAGAGGAAGTGGACAAATTGGTGACAAATTACGAAGAGGAGAATACGATGCGATTCAATCAGGAAGTGAAAATGACATCGACTATATGGATCGAAGTCAAAGTGATGTGAGCGAAGTCGATTCTCCATCTCTGCAAGCTAAAGTCGTAGAAAACAAAAGAACTCGGAAAGTCAACATGTTTGTCGAAAATGTCAAAGATGATGACGCAGAAATCAATGCGGAAATTCAACCTTTGTAAGTCATAAGTGCAAAATCATATTAAGTTAGTTCCTTACAAAACTTGCAGAACTTTTCAAAATGGAACTTTGTTCTTCACTTTTGAATTGTTATCAAATTAATTTTATATTATGTAAAATGAAATAACTTTCATATAGAATTAATTTTCACTAAGTACCTCTAGTAAGATGCTTTTACGCAAATAGAATAAAACCCAGGCACACAAGTTAAAGTAAAGCCCTTTTTCCTATAAAGAAAGAATAAAGTCCTTGCAATTTTGTTTGCTGAGTCGAGTGTGTTCCACTCTAAATCTACACACACACACACAGTGAGTTTTGAGAATAAGAAAAATGATATGGTATACACAAATAGAATAGAAGAATATTTGATAATATTATTATTGTCATTTCGTAATATTGCAAGCATTGGAAATGGATATAACTATTGTCTATAGGTATATATGTACATATGTATTGTGGAGTCTTATTACTTGGTTGGTTGTAAGTTTCCTTATTTGTTATAATATTTATGATGTAAAAAGGAAACCTCTGGCAACTCGTCGGAAGTCTGGAGTGGTGCCCATCAAAATCCCAAACTCAAACTTTCTCAAATCGGATCCAATAGATTCAGCTACATCTTCACCCACTCCGAGCACTGCTTCCATGGCTAGTCTTATCAGGGACAAGTTTTCTGTAAGTCTCTTCTCTCTCTCTCTTTATTTATTTAACTAGCACTTCGGAGTATGGCGTCCTTAGTCTTTGCACATATACAAGTTTCAAGCATACTATATACGCAATAGAAACTGCAATGTAAAGTAATACAATAGCCAGCGAAATAAACTAATAGCTCCGTTCTAGTTTTCTATTCATTTCGAATCGGTGATGCTCCCATTGAGCAAACAACCCCATTTTGCCATCCACATCCAGGACTGTAATGTGATTCCATACTTTCCGAGTTTACATAACCAAGAGCGTCTATTCTGTAATAGAACTCTCATAATATAATGCTACTGTATGTTAGAGTGGTACTGGTAGATGCACTTTGTTTACAATTCTGCCTTTAATATCTGCAGCAGCAGGTATTTGCTTTTCCATCCGATCGTATTACGATTTGTTGAACGTTCTCCTTAGTGATTAGTTTATCTTGTTGGTGGAAGGCACGAAACACTTGTCTTTTCTAAGCCCCTGCTATTGTGTTTCACTTTACTTATTCTTATTACTTGCCTAAAGACTGACACAGTTTATTTTCTTGGTATTCCTCAATTCAACCTACTTTCTGCTTTTCCATTGTCTTCGTCGGGAAACACATGGCATAATATAATATACCTGTTACATAGGTGTACTTATTGGTTAGGTGTATACCTTAAAGTTATACCGTAACACATTTTATATACGGTACATACGTGTATGCCTTAAGTATTTACGACGAAACGAGAAAGATTGATTTTAAATGAACTAGGAAAATAAATAAATCTTTCTTATTTATTTAGAACTCCATCCCTGGAGTCTTCAGGAATAAGAAGCCTCAAGAATACAAAATACAAGCCTTTGTTGCTATTCTTTTCCTTATTATTATTCTTCTTGTTGGATCGATTTATGTTATACACAAGGAGAAAGAACTGCAGGTAAGTTCTACTATTTATTGATAACTTACTTTTCCTTATACAGTCATCCTAGCTAAATATTTATGCCGGAATAATTGATAGAGAGATAGAAAGTAATGTAAACATTCGTACAAATAAGTACTCTGTTTCCAACCAAGAATCGAGAAGATCATGCTGGAGAAACTAAATATAAAGTTCAGATTTCCCTCATGCGCTATAAATTATGTACACAATGGGTATATAGTGAAAATATTGGAAAGCAGCGTCAAAGAAATGATGGCAGGATTTTTGCGGAAGTTCGTTTTTTCAACCGAGCATGATTTTGTTATGGTGAAAAGGAATAAAGTTCCAGTACAAAGCAAAACTTAAAAAATAACATCAAATCACCCACCCAGTACAGTTAAGTAAACCATCTCTGATATAAAATGCTCCCGGAATGAATAAGCAGTCAAGCAAATTTTAAAACAACTTTCTCTCGTTTTTTAAAGTTTTTGTAGAACAAACTCATTTTTCTTGGAATGTCCAAGCTGTTTTTCTCTTTTTATCGTTTCTGGTATTTATTGACCAGTAAAAAGTTCATAGATCTATAACATATTTGGTAATAGGCAGTTTGTATATTTTAAAAGTGCGGAGGAAATACCTATAATAATAATAGTGGATCAGATATCTCGTAAAAAGGACACGAGGATTTGATTGGAACGTTTTTGTATGAAACTGATTTCGGTGTGTTATATGGGAAGGATATTATTATTGGCACTGGTTTGAATTCGAAAGTTCAAAGTACTATCATATCCTGCGATAGAGTAACCCATTTTGGTTTAAATTGCATGTTGGTTTTGATCTTTCTTTCAGAAATCTTACTTTGAGCGAATACGCTTCTCGAGCAAAGATCGGAAGATACGTGTGGCCGATCTGAAAGGAAGAGAAGTGCTGACAGGACAGTTGGGCATGAGTTTGACGAAGAAGGACAAAGCATGGCCTTGCCTTCCCCAAGATCGTCGAATAAACGAGACGTGTCTAGAGTGGATGAATAAAGCTCGACTGTACTTTTCCATAAAGACTCTTCCCGTATCGCATTCCGCTTCGGAGTCCGACAAGAAAAATAATTTGAGATGCTATAATGTGTTTTGGGAAAGTCTAAACGAGGATTTCGAGCTGAAAGATTGTTTCCACATTGACGAAGGTAGGGGAGGTCAGTTCTACGGTGGTGGCGAAATGAACATGTGGCCTTTGAATCGAACGACGATTCCTTTGTCTCCGTTTTTAACCGGCAATAAACGCAGCTACGACGGAGAAAAATTATCTGCGGAAGATTCTTTTCACTCTTTTCAATTCGGAAGTAGTCTTAGCAAATACTTTGTGAATTCCCACGGAGCTGCTATCCAGATAACTGACGATACACCTCTACACGTTTCTATAAATCACCCTAAAGATCGCATGTTGTGTCTCGCTGCTAAGAACGGCTTCGGCTACACTCAGCGCTCAAGCGGTGATTTGCCTCGGCTTAATTACACAATTTGCACGGCAGACAACATTCTGGATATCACAAGCCATTTGGCAGACAAAAAGGTCTGGGATGGACTGAAACACGAAACACATGTGCAATTGACTCGGTCTTTGGCCCAGACTCCTATCTGGCGTATCCTGCCTCAAATCCTTCTCGGGCAAGGGAATCAGAGTGAAGCAGCTTTTCTAAATCACACAGACAGAATTGCAGCAACGCTGCACCTCTCTGAAGGCTCTGGATTTATTCTGATCGATGAATCGTGGCAGAGGAAAATCGGTGACTTGGAAATGGACTCCCGCCGCTTTCCTACCATGGCAGAGACTTTTAATATAACCCGACGTCGTGGATTCAAAGTTGCCCTTACCATTTCTCCTTTCTTTAGCACAGAGTCCAAGAATTACATCGAGGGGCTTAACACAAATGCTTCCAACACTTTCGCAGGTCATGGAATTTGGACGGCTGAGAAAACGAATGGCCGAACAACTAAAACTAAAGTGCCTGCTTTAACACAATACAAAGGATATACAAGTTGTGCCGTTCTGGATGTGACGAATCATCACGCTCGTTCTTGGCTCCAGAAGAAAGTTGCGGATCTGGAGAAAAATTACGGCATAGATGCTTTGTACATTGAGGTAGGAAATGCGTACGACTTTCCACAACATTACGAATTCAGTAACACACTCTACTCATTGGATTCATACAAAGAACTGTTTTTGAATTCCATTCGTCCATTAACAACTGTAAATACGATAGGAGTAAGTGGGGCGATAAAACTACCAAAGTTACCCACATTTGTAGCTCTCAGTCCTACAGAAAGCAGTTGGGAAGGTTTACAGTCAATTATTCCAAATATTCTTAGCTTGGGTGTTGCCGGTTACCCTTTTCTGATTCCAGGCAGCATTGGAGGTGATTACTTCAAAGAAGTAAAGAGCAACCTGTCATTTGGTGAAAACGCTGCTTTTCGTAATGATAATAATCACACTGAAAGTCCGATTCAGGAAGGAACGACAAAAAGAAACCAACATGAATCCAGCGACTCTATCGTTCTCCCGGAGCGAGAATTGTACATTCGGTGGTTGGAACTAGCTCACTTTCTCCCAGTTGTCCAATACTCGTATTTGCCGAGTGACTACGGTAAAGACGTCGTTGAAATTGCAACTGCAATGAATAACATTCGCAAGAACAAACTCAATCCGTACATTAAGAAAGCCATCGATGCAGCTCTGACGAGTGGACTTCCCGTTATTAGACCCTTGTGGATGATTGACCCGACAGATCCGAACTGCCTGAAAGTTAGTGATGAGTTTAGTATAGGCGAGGATATCATTGTAGCTCCGATTCTTACACGAGGTGCCACAGAGAGAGATATTTATTTACCAAGAGGAAAATGGAGAGATGAGATGGACGGGAGCAGCACAAAAGGAGAAAAGTGGCTGCATCACAAGAAAATCAAAAGTGACCAGATCGCATTCTTCACTAAAATCTTCGACAGTGGTCCTTTGTAAAAATAAAAACACAGAGAGATGTCTAGTATTCCTCCATGTATTTCCCATGTATTACTTTTACCTTAAACAAATGGCTATACATACATCAATATAAAATAAAGCCAGTTTTTTAAATGTTCCAGTCAAGTATTACTATTACAAAAATATTCCTCTTATACCTTTACCTATATACGTGAGCTGACTCGTTCCTACTTACTTTCGTGCAATGCACTGCCACTAATCATGTACTCCCTTCTTATCTATGAACTATCTGTACTTTTTGATTTAGTTTGTAGTTGCACCATATTAAGTAAGTCGAATGTGCTATATGAAATATGAAGATATGTGATTCAAAGTGACGTGTTTAATGTATACAAGCCGAAATATTAAATGTACCAGTAGTGAAATAGTATACGAAGAGAAAGCACGGAAAAAGCTAAATTATGGATTTCTCCATTTGTTCTCAAGTTAATAGTCTCATATTATACGTATATTATAATAAATAAGGACATCCCTTATATAAGAGAGTGAAAATGATGCTTTACTATAATAACATCGTAGTTTCTTACAGGAAATGTAACTGGAGTTAATAAATTCTACGCGTCTTTGTCTACTTGTGTTTACGTTTGGTATACCCTGTAGCTAATAAAAGTTTTTAGTATGGAAGTATGTGAGATCGCATATCATGTGTGATACGATATGAGGTATGATATGGATATGATATAATGCATTATGATTTGAAAAGCTTAGTGTGCTTTCGAATTTGAGTCTGTGTAGGATATCTGTGGGAGACTGGAAGTGTGCATGGTGTACTATATGGGAGGTTATCAAAGTGGAGTCATGACACGAAGTGCATGGAAACAAGATAAAGGGGAAAGTGGGTATGTGTACGAGTGCAATTTTGGATTTTTATGGACGAGGGCAATTGGACGTGACATTATTTCCATTTCTCTGCCACTGAAAAGCCAATGCAAGATGGAAAGGAAATGTTTACGCCTTTCACCGTGCTTCTTGATCATTTTCATCGTATCGCATCATATTCGCCAGAGAAAAAGCCACCAGTTTTCAGACAACACATTGGCAAGACTTTTCACCGCTAGTAGCAGTCGTCGATAATATTAAATGTGCGAGGGATGTGCGATGTGCTCGCAGCATCTCCAAGTGCTATCAATGTGCCTATCCTTATTTCCACTACCTACTTCACTACTTCCAGGGTGCTGCAATTTTACAATATTACATTATTACGATGGTCCAGCAACACATCGATATGCACATTATTCAACAAATTGAATGTGCATCTGTGTGAATATACCACCAGAGATTCCGTAGGCTGTGAAGGAAGAATGGCATCATGAAATCCAAGCATCGTCTCACAAAACTCATTTTCCAAACGAAACTTCTTGAATAAATCGAAGGCATTTCAAAGTCAAATCCCAATTTACTTGTAGTGTACTGTGTGTGATATAGTCATATAAGTATTGGACATTACCTATATATAGTGAAAGAATCAATATCTACTTATGATGTACTTACATATACTTTACTCTACTACTACTGCACTTTCCCTGTAAAACCTGGTCAATTGTGTGTTGTGCATAGCCAAATAAGAAAAATAAGTTTGTGTATTTTATATATAGACAGTTCGTGATAGCTTTATGATGAGATGATGCAAAAGGCAAAATATTTTATTTGTATGAGTGTGGATTCAGATAAACACACACTCCATTTCCTCTGTAGTGATAATCAAGTAACCTTCACCCCCCGCGATGTGTATAAAGTGCCTGTATAATATAATCAGTTGTAAATTATGTTAGGCTACCTATTTAAGAAGTAGGTTGTAGAAATACGATGAGACTAGTACAAAATAATGTATAAAAATGAATACCTTTGTTAAATCAGGACCAGAGTAAAAGGATGACATGCAAATTGTGTGAATTGTGCAAACGTTTTACGAAATGCGGGAGAACATCCAGTGAATGTTTCGTTCTGTTACACCTCTGCAAGTGTGTGTCAAGTATACATTTCTTGTAGAAGGAGATTTTAAAAAATGCTATGAAATTTTATTATTATACTGTGCAATAAATAAAATCTAAAAATCTAGCAATATGTAATATCGCGAAATTAAACACACAAAACAAATAATGTTTTCATAACTAATCGTTGTGTCTGTATATTATGTACTTCTTAGTCAGATTCACAATTATTGCATTTACATGATAACTTAATGTGACTGTAACTATGATTGTTTATGTAATTAATTTTAATGCAAAGATTGAATAAATCGTCCCGTGACATTACCGTGTGCTTAAAATTTATATACTAACTAATATTCAATTGCATGAATTATAGTAGATTTGTATGGAACCAGCTCTCTAGTAGAATATCTGTACATGAAGTATATGAATGAATGTACGTTAGAATTATGAGGAAAAGAATTGAAAAATGAAGTAAACGTGAAGAATGAGTTATTTTGGACGCAGTGATAATTTATCCGTAGAACTGGATGTATGTATTTATTCATATAATAAGTGACGAAGTAATCAAATAATAATAATCAATGGAGACAGAGAATTCAGCATAATGCATAAACATTGACAAACAACAATTTATTATTTTTGCACCTGTAAACTCTCAGGGGGATAACGTTGTAAGCATTCTTAATGTTTTGTATGGTATATATCAATGATTAAAATGTAATGCATATATAAGACTAGATAACATAGTAATATTAAAACAGAAAATGGATTAAAACTAGCCAAAAAACTTTACATTTATAAATAGTAGTTGAATATTATTAACATTGCTTATTTAGGTATTTAATATACTTAGCAATTGGTTACGTTTTACACAGTATCAACTAAAAATAAGTGATTCATAAACTCTATTACTGAAACCTTGGATGCGCAAATATAAATGTACAAGTAACTCAATAAAAATTTCTTAAATTCATCTTCCCTAACATTAATCCACTGTGTGGAAAGCTTTCCCTTGTGAAAGAGACGCTTCCCACGGCAGGATTAATCTTAAGGAAGAATTGTATTTATGAATTATTTTTATCTGTGTTATTTATTTATGTACGTTACCGTTACATTACTTTAGTTGATTACCTACAGGCTAATAATAATTATTAGTATTTCGATATTACGTTTTACTTCTGGTTTTGAATGTTTTTATTAATTTACGTATTGTAGTACGGTATGAGGTATGGAATTTAGTTAATTGTTCATTAAGGTTTTCATCATAGTTTATAGGGCTTGTAGTCAGTAAGTTTTCTAGGAATTTGTGTTTATTCTATTTAATTCTTGCCATCCCTCTGTAGCATAGTATTATCATCAGATTGATTTTTCTTGCAGGAAATGATAATAATTATAATAATTCAGAAAATGAACTTCAGTATTAATGGGAGAAGAAGAAATCGTTTACGGTAGTGTTCTGTTCTGGCTCTTGTTTATTTTCTTTTTAACTAACTAATCCTTGTAACTTTAGTATAGGTATCATCGTAATTAATAATCATAATCATATTTTCTATTGGAGAGGCGGATGATGAGGTAATTACACCTGGAACATGACAAAAGTCTCTTATAGAGTAAAGAATATCTCTAGAATTATCAGAAGAACGTTTTTAATCGAGGAAATCATTAAAAGCTGCATGTAAACTTGAATTTCAAATTATATTTACACTGAAAGTGATTTTTGATCCAGGAAGTCAGTAATGTAATGCATTTTTAGTGTAGAATGTGTATTATTATGTTATATACGGTAATATAATATAGATAGATATTCCAACCAACAATTTACTACCCAAAACCATTGCATTTTAGTTTCCAGTTTTAACTGTCACATTTCATATCATTTCATTTCATGCACAACATACTGTACCTCTACTAGCAGTTCATTTCACACGGCTCGTTTGAGTCAATGCAATTTATGGATTGTATTTTATAATCCTACTACATACACAACAAATTTTATTACAAACTTTTTCGACGACGACTCCCTTACTTATCTTCTGACGCAAAATTTCTCAGTGCTCTCTCAAGTAGTAACCCCTTTCCCCCAATAATTATTCTTACTTAAACAGTTTAATTTTTTACAACAATCAATCAATGTCATTGTCCTCGTTCCATGTAATAATAATGTTCCTTGTTTTCTGAGACTATAATTAAAATCCACTCTACTAAACTTTCTCCTACAAATAGTATACTTTAATTTTTTACTGTTATAGATACATTTTACTTCGAATTTTTCACCTTAACTAATTATTATTAATTAATAATAGTAAGTTAGTAATTATAATTTCAGCTATATACGTAAGCCACGTCGCTGCTCACAAAGTCACAAAGTAGCTATACACAAATGACAAAGGCAGCACTCGACTCTTGCAGTGGTGTGTATAATATGTGTCTCTTTTATATGCACATACAATTAATTAATTTTCTTTCTTACAATAAGTAATTTTTTTACTCGCTCAACTTTATCATACACTTAGTTAGTAAGCGCACAACGCTTGTACACAATTAACTTAGCAGCACAGCCAAACTAAATAAATCGATTTTTAATGTGTACGCTGTATTTATCATTATTGTTATTAAAGGAGATTTTTAGAGGATACTTTCTCTAAAGTACGTACTGTCGCCGTGAATAATGAATTCTTAACTGCATCCTGTGTATGGTTCGTGCATTTTTTATAAGTACTACTACCCTTGCTACATAAGGAAGAAGATTTTCATTACATATTCATTGGCATAATTATGTATGGATGTAACAACTTTAATACATAGTAAGTTTAATCGTGAATTGTAATGATGGAGACTTAAGTTTTAGGTGTATATAACGAAAATGTCATAAATAATTTCAACTAAATTAAATTGTAAATTCATCAAGTGTGTTTTCAGTATTTCATGAAGAATGTGTCTGTAATGTCAAACTTGGATGGATTTTCTCGCGAGACAGACGTACAATAATTATATTATGCAAATCCAAAAATCATAATAAATTATTTGTATACAGGGATTGATTTTTGGATTGACTGAGTGAAAGTTTCACACTACTTTTCTCTACTGCTGATGGGTTAATTGTTGGGTTGATTGATTTTTATGAATATTATTCTATCGTTACTATTACTGTTGTCTTATTAATTTTTTACCTTCAGTAATAGATAAGTTGTTGTATAATTAGTAAGTTGGTATGTCGAATTTAAAGAGTGAATTGTCAATTGCTTTTTTTAGTATTAGAATCTCTTCTCTGTGTCTGTCGGTTTTCTACTACCTGTCTTTAAATACGGCAGAGTAAAACGTTTGGAATTGAATAGGATAAATCGTGTAGCCAGTACGTTAAGTTTTTCATAGCAAGAAACGGGTTTAAGAATTATGAAAAGAAAGTAGCTTTCACTTTCTCCGTATTTTAGAAGGTACAATGCGCACGAATTTTTTCCCACTGTTAAATTATTAATTTTAGTAATTATTTCACTATAATGAAACACATGCGCATTAATTAGTCAACTAGTGATTTTGATCAATTCTCTGTGACCTCAGGTCAATTGCAAGATTTTATTCAGTGTCAATAGTGTTATTATGTACTTAGTTTATAAGTTTATAGGTTTTATGAAGGTAGGTTTATTATTTATGTAGTAACAACACATTGATTGTTGAACAAATATCGTTTTGTGGATAGCTGCTGCTTGTGGTAAGGTTTCCGCTTCGATTTCACTATTAGAGGGACTTTCTCAATAAGTTTCCTACTACAAAAGAATTTCCGAATAAACTGTCATTTCCTGATTAGTAGTGTTAATTTAGTATTTAGGTATATTTTAGTATGTATGTCTTCTGTCGTGTCTGCTCTGCTGGCTTTTGAATCGGCTACATTTATTACTCGCGAAGAATGTTTCCCCGTCATACTGGTTTCAGTATTGCACTCGTAATGTTTAAAAATCAACACCTATCAGTCCTACAGTTAATTAACTATGCTACATAAATATCGTAAAGTAATACGCATAGTTTTTAGTAGTAGATTAGTAGAATGACTTGTTTTTTTCGTTTTGATCAATCAGTTCTCATTTTGTTTCCTTTTTTATTTATTATTTATGAGTTATCTTCTTTTAAAATTCTGTTTCAATCTAATGAATTACATTCAACGATGACTGCCGTCTACCCCAGTTCAAAATCAGTTTGAAAATTGCTTCTCTTTTTCAATTCACAGTGACAAGGCATCAATCAGCACCAGAATTAATTCATTTGATTACACATTTAATAAGGTAAGCATTTATTATTTCGTTAAGTTTTTCCTTCATTAGTATTTAAGTATCATTATCATCATCATTCATTATTTATTTATTTATATTAAGACTCATTTCAAGAATCATTCCTTATCCTGTCATTTCTCTCCTCAAATTATTATTTTATTACTAATAAAGAGTGTTAACAACATTATTACGTAATATAATAACGCGAGAACTGTCTCAGTGTACATACAATCCACATGTACATCGTCGTCATTCATTCGTCGCTTTTTCTTTCAATCATAAAATTCGATTAAGATATCAAGCACTCATCTGCGTTTCTTATACCGCTGAATAATTAATTCTCTTTGATTCGTCGTGTAGACAATTGGATTGTGTCACTGTCACTCTGCCACCCACACATTTTACACACAATCTCATTTTTACACTCTTTATCCACTAATAAAACCCTTTAATCGTTACAACAAGTATGAAAAGCAGTAAGCAAAGCTAACATTCTCTAAAATTTCATATTATATGAATTATATATGCTAATATAATATATTTTCTACTATTTTACATTTCCCTACACATATCAACACTCTAAGTAGCTTTATTTGATAAGTAGAAGTAAGTACAAAGTGTAAATACAATACAACTACTGCCTTCGACTTGCTAATTAGTATAATAAGGTAATTAGCAAATAGTACGTGTAGGATAATAATTACTTTATTATGTATATATAATGTTTATAGGCAGATGATCCTTAACTATATACGTACAGTATATACGTGGATTCGTTTATTAGCAAATTAGCATCATTCTGTTAATTTAATATGATACAAGTATACTACACTATAAGCACAATAGACATTCGTACGTATTTCTTACTCCCGAATCGCTCACAATCACTTATTGATCTTGTGTGTGTATTTATTTACATATTTCAGATAGACTGTAGTAATTTATTATTATCTATTTTAAGCCCAACTTAGTTTGATATGAATTTAATCTTCAGCTTATTACGTTTATTATTACTTAATGCTAACTCTACTACTACTCTGCTTTATAAACATTCAATTTCATGTGTGATTATTATTTTGTTAACTTGTAACACGTATCCGTAGTAGTATTATATGATAATGTTAATCACGCGTATATAGTTTCCTTAAATACGTAGCCTTTTTATCGTCAATGTGTATTGATAGAGATAAGTTTATAGCAGTACCTACTCCATTCTTATTAGAGAATCGTAGAATTGTTGTGTGAAAAGCTTTTTTAACCTTGAATGTCTAAATAGCAAAAATCAGCGTTCTTTAAAGATTTCCATAATGGCATAGCACGTAATATTGTTCTTATATGTATTTAGCTATATAGTTGTCAATCTTTTGACTATTATCAGATAAGATACGTAAGTAAGTGTGTCGTGTGTGTGCTTAAAATTTATACAGACAGATAGATAAATTCTATACATTATGTGGCCTTCATATCACCTACACCATTGAGCACGAGCTTTCGTTACTCGCCTAATCGTCAATAAATTCATAATTAGATTCATAAATAGTGAATTTAATCAATCACTTTATGTAGTACTTACTTTTAACGGAAATGCAGTGGTACGCTCAATCTTCTTGTCGAGATAGATAAGAGATAATTGTATAACGGTCCTAGTATCATCATCATACACGTATAATAGCTATGAATATTTTCAGTTTTATAGTATTCTTATAATCTTCTAAAGTCTAGCTCGTAACTTAAGCTTTTCAAATACAAATCATCAAATCAAAAAAGGCTATAATCAATATTTAGATATTTTCAATTCAGTATAGCGATGAATTTTATTTTTGCCTACCGTGTTTAAGCAATTTCCTTTCACTTGCTTTTACCCTGCATTTCCCCGCAGAATAAAATTTCTACAGACACGAAAAACAACATCTTAGCGTTTTTAACAAGTATAGTGTGCTAAAAGATAAAATGTAGTATAGGTAATTAAATTTAATAACAAGATTTCATATAAATAGATGAAAATATTATCAAAATTGGAATACAATTTGAAAGAGGGAATTGAAAGAAATGTTACATCAAAAAGAAGAGATCAAAGTTACCTTTATTAGATACGACACAATAATAATTCCATACTATTGTATTGCAACTAACATTTAATCAAGTCTTACTAAAATGAGAGTAGTAATAAAAATGAACTAGAGAACTCAAATGATGGTAATGATGAAATGATGATTAATGTAGCCTCTTCTTCCTCATATCTTAATCCCCTAGTTAATTGTTTTAAGATCAGGTCAACATTTTCCCTTTTGGTACACCACAACACAATTTCTGCATACATACACTCTCTGCATATTTAGTGTAATGCTTATTGTAAATTTCGTAGTAGTATGTACGCAGTAGGCAATTAGGCAGGCAGGCAATTAATTAGTGCGTTAATTTTAATTATTCATAATTATTATTTCTTGGTAATTAGTAATTGTTCTCGTTCATTACAGATTTATATGACGACTTGTCGACTGGCTGGTTTCTCTTTAAACGAGACCACTCAACCTGGAAGATGCGTATTTTAATCAAATCAGATTATTATTCTAATAGTAGTAGTAGTTTATAGCTTATTACTTTAAAAACAAGTTCTAAAGCTCCTTCCTGGACTCGTCTACTGTCTAGTTCATAGATATAGCGTAGGTACGTTTCATTCTTTATTTATTGTAACAATAATAATCGAAAGATTAACCATTTCAAATCAATTCATTGCAATTATTCAACAATTCAACCTTTGACTGAATAGAAATATCAAATAATGTAAAGTGGGCCAGCGGAAATTGGAAATCTTGTAAGAATAGTAATAATTACTTACATATGCGATTCTTCAATGTATTGAGAAAATATCTGCAGTACAAATAATACAAAAAAGTTTAAAAAGTAAAATAAAAAGTTTATTGCATTTAGCATAAAATTCTAATTATTCCAAAAGAATCGAAAAGTGTACTTATAAAAGGAACGCTGTTACCCAATACTGCTAGAACGATGGACAAAATCAGTCTTTCACTTTCAATATCATTAAATCGCACCCAACTTTCACCTGTACTCTCCACACGTTTTATTTTGAAAGTCTTTCACAAGCAAGTAGTCCACTACCCAACTATTTCGTTAATATTACAAGTCCCTATACTAGTACATACGTAAACTAGATAAAAAGTATTATGCTATGTCAAAAAGAATGTCCTTGGTGAAATTTACTTTCAAATGGGATCATTTGCAATGCTGCATTTATTTCAACACACACATAACTGCAAACACCCACATCATATCACTATTTCACGACAGAACATTCTTTCGAATTCTTATAGGCGTAGTAGGTATATCATATCAGCAGATTCAATTTCAATTTACTTGTATAGTAGTAAGCATAATAGAAAAGCATTTTGCGTATTCATTTATTACTGGAAGCAATCTTACGTGGTAGTAGTACATTGAATTACACCTACGACTGAATCTACCACGAATAATAAGCTTTTTTAAACTGCATTATTAACACGTACTACACGTCTCTACTAGTTTCTCCTTTACCCACATCTTTATATATAATACACGTTATTACACATATAGATAAAAGTATAAATCCAAAGTCTCTCCGTATATGCCAGTGTGTATTGACTGTACCAGCTTAATAGTTGTATATTACAGTAATTAGGTAGATCTTATTATTTTTAATTTTCCTTACAGTTGCCCTACAGTACATTATTTTATAGAAGAAATCATAAACCTATATATACTAATACATATGGAAGAGAATCATTCATTCATTTAGGCATAATGAGTATAGAAGCTCATTCATACTTGGTAATTGTGTTGTTTTGAATGAAGATATTTTAGACAGACAGTAAGTATATGGTAATGCATGGTAGTGGTGGTAGTTTTAGGTAACAGTACTATTAATACACTTAATCGTAGTACAAGGTAACTTTATCATAGTTCCTTTTACACAATATGTTTTTATATAGGATATTACACTATAAGTACATTACTTATGGAGATCGCATTAGGTATTATATATATAGAATTATCATATCGAACTAAAAGGATACACAATTACTATGTCTAAAACATCTGTACAATTCCATTAATGTACACAATGTTTCTATGTTTTAGCCTCCAAAGTCTTTGCTCGTTAAAATGCTTATGATGCATTTATATTTTCTTCCTCCATGCACAAAGCATCGTAAAACATATCAATTCCATGTGAATTGCAAAAGTTATGATTTACTCTTCGGGATTTACCCTCGAGTCATTAATTACTTTACTTATCTTTAGTATAGACGTAATACTACACGAGAAAATTACATTTACCTAAGAGACGCAACACAGCCACACACAAAAGGAAGATCCTACTATATATAGCTGGGGATTTAACTATAGTCTATATACTATATACATCTATATCTACAAAGACTAAAATCTAAAATGTGCTATTGCAAATATCTGCGTGGTATTAATTTAATGTTAAGACTCTGTCCTAAATCCATTTAATTTAGTTCAGAAAAACTCTCAGGATACTTACAAACTTGTTTAACCTCCATGTATACCTTACATACTTCTAGTACAAAAGCAAATTTCCAAGTGAATCCGTGAGAATGCTTTGATTATTATTCTTACAATACACATACAAGATTTACATTCAACCCCGCCTCTACGAGTTCCTTAATTAATTCTACTAAAACGAGGCAAACAATATTATATTATTATTATTAAACTAAAGCAAAAATAACTATTACTGTATCTTAAGAGTAGAAATTAACTTTAGGAATAATGCTATAACCTGATCATTATTCTTTAGTGTATTACCTAACTAATATCTAAGGGAAAGTTGGTAACTTTCTTTACCGTTCATTATTACGCTATAATATTCATTTAGCCTAATTCAGTATGCTTAAGTGTACATTATTAAATGAATCTTCAAAGCTGCAAATGTTTTTGGGTCGTCTGGTTGGAATTCTACAGTCTATTCCTTTCTTACTCTTAATTTCTACACTTAGGATAGAAAACAGAAAAATGTAACGCTCTTTATAACTATTTCCCTGTTAAACTTTCTCCTCTACATATAGAAACTGGTTTATAATATGGTTTAGTATTCAGTAACCGTACTACTTAATCCACACACGTTTTATACAACTACTAAACCATAATATGTTTATTGTATGTAATGTAGTTGTGTTAAAAGTAGGTTAATTTAAGTTTTTAAGGTAAAATGCTTTAGGTACATTTTTGATTACGCCCTGTTTATTTATTGATAGCTTAAGTTTCGGTTTGAGTTCGCGAGAAAGAATGTTTACGCTCATTAGTTGTGCTATGTATTTCATAGTTAAACATTACGTGGTTACACCGTGTATTTTTATATGTACTTATTACGTTGCACTTTAAGATTACGTTTACATGTGAGCTGCATTATGTTTTGTCACTCTAGTCCTTACTCAACTCCATTTTGTAGTGTGGTGTGTGTTGTAGGTATGCTTCTTTTATTTTACGATAATTTCGGTAATATTAAAGTAATCGTACAACATTAAGCATTAGTACACCGTGTCGTGGAGAAAGCAAAGAGTAGACAGCTATTGCTTTGTTTATATTGTAATTTTAGTGTGTGGGAAGTGTGTCTGTGTATTACTACTACTACCATACGATTACATTCACCAGCGAATTATCTCCCATACAAAATCAGCTGAATTAAGAATTCTGTATAAATAGCCTGGCTATGGTAGAGTTGGTATGTGTACAAAGATGTAGTCTGTGTGGTGACAGTAGTAGTATTTTTTATATTGTAGTATTAGCAGCAGACATAATAATATTATAAGTACATTGGTTGTTTACTTATATTCTGACAAAGTCCACAGAAAGATCCTATTTCATTTTATTTTATCGTAATGGAAAAGTACCTGAGATGGTAGTAGTGGTGGTTTTAGAGGTAGTCAAGTCAGTAGTTTTGTTTCACAGAGACTGACGATGGTAGAGACTGCCTTCTCAGAGCAACTGCGTCTGCTACGACTTAAATTAGGTTGTATGTAGGTACTTGACTGGTTTGGCAGAAACTGTGGGTGATTCTCTCTCTCTCTTGTAGTAGTGTGTATGTTTTCCTTCTCTTATTTTGTGTGTGTGGCTTGAATGGGATTAGAGACGGAAGAGCTGCACAGTTTTAGGACTGGAGAAGGGTGTTGGTGAGTTTGATGTGGTTATCCAGGAGCATTCACTGTGGAAATGTGTGGTATGTAAGTAAATCTTGTAGAACTAGGTACAATCGTAGTAGACAAGGTGTGTCTGATGTTTTGGTCTCGTCTGGAATCTTCTCTCTTAGTCCAAAAACACACACACACATAGAGACACAGAGAAAGAGAGAGAGAGACAAAGTTTATGAAGTAATTTAGAACTCGAGTCTGTAAGCAGAACAAGAGGTTTCGTGATCCTGAAGGTTGATGGTGCATCGGGAGGCTGAAGGTGCCAGATCGATTTTTGCTTCTGCAAGGGCGTCCTCCGAGTCAACAACCCAATAGCCCAGAGTGTCCGTGTCGTATGTTGGGATGATAGTCACTTCTACAATTTCAACAATATACATAGAACGCGTATCAGTATCATTTCATTCCATTACTTGTGTCTTTCATTTTGCTATGTACTAATACACAATGACATACTTTCACCACGTCCCTCCGCAAACGTTTCACTCACAATCCAATTTAAATTCTGTAAAGTACAGAAAATAAAATCTATTTTCTCCATCAAGTCTTCTCAACTTGTGTTTCGTCGGCTGTAGCACACACCTCTGTGTAGCATGACATTTTACTTTTAACCCTAACCACCTACATAGCCACATTATACGCTTTCCATTTGCTCTTCTTTCGAAACATGCGAAAGGTGGGAGTTGGACCGTATTTCTCCACACTCCAAGAGATGAACGGTTGTTGTCGTCGTCGTCAACGTTGTCCTTGGTCCGTATAAAACCATCATCAATTTCCTAAGGATGAACCACGCAAATGCGAAAGGGTACCTATACGTCCCTATGATCTATCTGTGCAGTCCTGAGGTATGTCTCCGGATTCTGATGATGCTCTATAGCCAATTACGATTTGTCAGGAGGACAGATACTCTAAAAAGAGTAACTTTAACAAGAGAACCTTCTTTAGTCGTCTGTTACTTAATTCTACAGATAATAAGGAGCTAGATATAGCTATAATACATACGTTTACCCTCTAAAAGTCTATTTGTATGTATAAGTATATAATGCTAATAATACAAGAAGATGAGTCTATACTTATGTGTACAAATACTGTATTTCATCAGCAAGAAAACTAATTCAGTTCCTTTTGGTTGAAAGGCCACTATGATGAGAGAATCGAAGAAAATTCGATTTCCCCCAAACTGCTTCTACTTTTATAGCTGCAAGTAGCAAATGATGAAGGAAATCATTTTACAGAGATATGTAACAGATAAATGGAAAAGTATTAAATAGAGATTTCTCTTTGCCCTTTTTTTCTCCTTGGCAGAGAAGATTCTTCTGGTTTGTTGCTGACTAAGAGGCTAATTGTAAAGAACTTGGCATTCCCTTCATTACGCTTCCTTCACAACACAAAATCCATCCACCTCTGTAAGTAAAGTAACACTCGACTTCGTTTTCACCTCTCACTCTCGCTACTTAAATCTTGTTCAATGCTCAATACTGTGTGTCTTTTCTTAAAAATACCGTTAATACTTATTTCTGTGGTTTATAGCAATCGTATACTGTTCACAGTGATAATATTGCACTCACATCTCAAATGCATTGTAGTATGCTTTGGCTGCATTACTCAGAAACTAAACCTCTTTTATTTACTACAGACATTACCAGAGAGATACAGAAAAGAGAGAAGGAGAGAGACAGGACTTAGTTCAATAATCCTTCATTTAATACCGAAAAAGGTTTCATCATCCACCCAACTGCATGCACTGGAGACTGCAGGGAATCGGGTTTGTGCAAGGAGGGAGACCAAGTAAACATTCTCTCTCTCTCTCAACGTGATTTATTATTGCTCTGCACCACTGTAAAACAAAGTGGATTCACACACACTACAATTCCTTCACATAATGCACAGAATTATATATGGAAGTTATAGTATAAGCATTATCCATTAAGTAACATTCGTTTCATTCCACTATATAATCTCCCTTATTTGTACGTCAAATTAATCATGAATATGATGTATCAGTATCATTAAGCAAACAATAAATAAAATATTTTTCTACCGATGCCCGTTATTATTGCACCACCCTGCCACGTTCATTTCACTCACACACATGACATTATGCATTACCTCCACTTACAAATGAAACCCAAACTTCAAAACTAAACAAATCCATCTATATCAAGCGTATTGGTTCAGTTATTGGAACACGGGATTGCAATTTAAAGTATCTATCTCCCGAATGGTTCCATCCGATCCCACTGCCACACCACAATAGAATGATGCAGCAATGTATATAGTAATGCAATAGAAATGCTTTTAAGGGATCGATAGAGCAGTCAATTCACATCATGGAAAATAACTGTGACCATGCAGACTGCTGGTACAGTACATACTATTACACCGGGAGAAGAAGTAAAGAAGAAGGCCGGTCGCCGAAAGAAAGGTCTAGCAGGAACTAGAGCGTTTTCATATGGAAAATATTTAGAACTGGAGAATAAGATGAGAGAGTTTAGCAAAAGAAAGAAACTGGAACAGGTACACAGTACTCAACCCTTGGCTACATACATGGGAAAGGGAAAAGGCAGAGTAAATGCAAAAGCAACGAGAAAGACACATAGAGGAGTAGAAATGGTTGTATTGTATTATACAAGCAAAATAGTACAAGTTTTACATATAAAGTTGCATATAGTAGAATATACACTGTGGTATTGGTAAGTAAAGCAAGTACAGCTTGGCTGCTGCTGCTGCAGGATGAAGGAAAAGAGAAAGTCTATTTTGTTTGCCGGTTTCTGGTCTTCTCCGGCTTGCCTGCACATGTTGTACTTGCACTGCCACTACGTATAGAGACGTATAATAAGACTGGTAGTCGTAGTACTGCCGGAGAGATAGAGTCGGGTGGTGTACATATAAACGAAACTGTGAACTAACTCTTTAGAATAAATCGATTGCCCTCTTTCACCGTGCCGGGCTTCTGGCTCTCGAAAAGAGTACTACACATCACAATCAGCCTTTACTATATACTTCGGCTAATATGGACTGCTGTGACTCGTATACACAAATATTGAGAGTCCAGAGCTATCTCTACTCACCTAACAACACACACATGGAATAATATATTATAGTAGTACAGATGCTATTTCTACTATAATGTGGTTCTGCCTCAACACAACCAAAGTCAAATCAAGTCTAAGGCTGTACATTGCATTGTGTATAGGTACCTCTGTAAAACTTTGTAGTATTTTTACTCAGATATCCCAATATAGTCCATTGCCTTGACTTCTGAAAATGTATAGTAGTGTAGTGATCTAAATATATTATATGTATGAGGATTTTACTATGGTATCTATGTATACATATAGGAATTTCTTAAGAATTGAATGAATATCTAATAAGACTGGGAAGAAAAACTGTGGAAATTGTGTGGAACGTAGCGTAGTGGATGTATTTGAGTTAAAGCAGAAGGAAGAAAGAGCATCACTCACATGTGGATGTAATGTGTGCAGTGTGATCTTAAAACCCGAAACTGTGTAGTGTGTCTGTGCATTTTACAGATTTTTACGATTCCAAATTGAAATCATGTGATGCGAATGAATTGGGCAGGGAAATTACTCCCTGGTACATACATCAAGGATATGTGTGCATGACATTTTCAACTCTGAGAGCAATACCTACAAATATTGATTCACTTGATCTCGAAACGTTTTTGTTAGGTTTTGCTTTTACTTCGAGAAGAAGGGTT
The DNA here is from genome assembly GCA_019776165.1 of Pogonognathellus flavescens. NCBI lineage: Eukaryota > Metazoa > Arthropoda > Collembola > Entomobryomorpha > Tomoceridae > Pogonognathellus > Pogonognathellus flavescens. The sequence goes on along the minus strand of JABASD010000068.1, from coordinate 73,992 downwards.
TTGCTAAACCTGTGCATTGCACGCTACACTAGGCCAAACGATAAAACCGGCTACGAAGATGAGAAAATCGTGGATAAATTGCTATTTCACTTGCTCTAGTGATTGTATTGAGGAAACCGTATAGTAGTAGTAGTGATGGTTAAATGGGTGTTTGGGTAACGCTGTATGATAGTGGTAGCATTACTGGCCTGGTATTGCAATCGTAAAATTATGTGCAAAGTTTCAAGTTGCTAAATTACATTGATGCAGATAGGTTTCTAGTTACTTGGGGTAATTTCGCGTACTTGAGCATGAAAGCTATAAAACCACTAAGAAAACAGGAAATCCAGTTATTTCACACTATAAAGATCACACTTGGAACGTAACCATGCTCATTTTGCTGGTAGCTCTTGAAGGCTATTGTATCAGTAGATAAATTCTTTTGAACTGCCAAGATTTAATCAAACATCGTTGAAAAAGAAGCGAGTGCACTTTAAAAGCGATTAAATATTGACTTGAAAGCAGAACAGGGCTTGAAACTGCACACACAAACGCTAATGCTTTAAAACCCATTAATTTACTATATAATATGTAATCCAATTACGTGACAATTCAACTAATTGTAATGAAGTACTAAAGCAATCTGAAACGAGGAGCAGACTTCTTGTGTCTGCAAAGTCATTTCCTCATTCATAAATACATCTCCGCTACTCACAGATTGGCTTTAGCTGTAACTGAATAATATATACGTATAAGAACTCAGACAAAATTAATCTGAAACATACCTACTATATTTCGTCTTTACTGCTATGTCTGTGGCCATAACTGTAACATAACAATGTCGTTTTTGTTTCTACCGTTATTGCAGTGTGTTAAATGTATGCCTACATCGTTACACATCTGTATTCTTCATGTGGAATATGTATTAATGTCTGTAGTGGTCCGTAGAGCATCATAATGCAATTCAGTGCATTTGATAATGGTACGGGGAATGTTCAATGCAGCAGAATGCATTGCTTTTGCCGTTTGAATCATTGCTAGTCATTTCTATGCAGTCGGCTCACTGTTTCAGAGTGAGCTCTCTCTCTCTCTCTCTCTCTCTCTAGACGAAACGATCTATTATATAATATCCGCTCATAACGCGTCCCAAACCATTTCCTACACTGACTTTCCTAGGTTTCATCGTCGTCGTTGCAGAGTTGTCACCCACACAACGAATGAAAGTTGACTTTCCGAGTAAATTCTGAAACTAAAGTTTGGAAAGGATGATTTCTCTTCTTTCTCGTCGTTTATATTCATACAATGAAAATAACTTTGGGGTAAATACCCTACCTAAACGGCAAGAGACGAAATTTTCATGAGCTTATTTTACTCGCTTGTTTCTTCTTCTTTCGTATGTATAATAATACCTCTCTCTCTCTGTCGTAATACTTATATAAACTCAGGCTAACAAAACGAAATTGCTTTCACTTATTTTCCCTCTAAGGAGAAATGAAATCAATACATGCTTAGAGAAGGTATATGAAGTATATAATATGTAGTATGTGAACTACTGCATTGTATGTTAAGCTCGTCTTTTCATTTTCTAATGGCCTATTCACTTCAATACGAAGACACAAAAAGAATTTATTGTATACACAATAACAAAAGGATTTCCTTGAAAGCTCCACCCTTGACATAGCCAAACGGTGTAGCTTCAACAAGAAAGAGAGAGAGAGCAAAAGAGAAAATAACAAAGAACAGTTACACCTTTCATCATTATGAGAGTAGTGAGATGGAAATCGTGCATTCTTCAGTAGATTGAGATATTGCAGTGTCTTTCTTGGCGGTTTTCCTATTAGAGATTGAGAATTCTTCTAAATTGCATTTGGGCGGAAATGAGAATTGGATTCTTTGTTGTAATAATCGGAAAACGCAACGAAGGAGATATGGATCTAGTATGGATGTGCTGTATAATGTGTATCCAAGAATAAATGATTATATAATGGGTGGTAGAGAGAGAGAGAGATACATGTCGTATGTATTAAACTTGTATTTATTATGTGGAAACTTCCATACACACTCTTATTATTTCAACAGAGTTTCAGTCCTACTACTATGTACAGAGAGAGTAGTAAGTAAATATGTATGAACTAGATTCGTTTTCATTATTAGTACGTATCTAAGGTCTTTAGATGTGTATTTGGTAGTTTGGGTGAAATCTGCAACACCATTTCATGTATTTATGTATCTTATGTAAGAGAAAGTTGCTTCATAGTCGAGGCGGAGATTGCTTTCCATCCTTTAGTAGTACTACCAATGCATGAACTGTTCATGTTGGTTTATGTTTAGCTAACCTAATTTCCATGCATGAACCCTGAAGCTGAATAACATGGAACTTCTGTACTCTGTACTACTTAATGCACTATGATGTATCGGTAATATAATCCTACGTACTTAATATCTCCTATGCTATACACATCATCATGCCTGAGTACTTGTAGTAGATTCAACTTATAATCTCAAATAGTAAAAATATCCATATATTTTCAAGGGTTATAGAACTTCTAATACTTCATCTACAACTGAATGGAATCTACTATGTCGATTTCATAGGTAGCTGCAAAAGTAAAGACTATCTCTGGCTCTGGCTGGATGAGAAGCAAATATTTCGCTTCAATGGCTAAAATACACAGTAACGGATAGAGGGTAACTTATCTGTGCAAAATTACAGGAAGAAACGAAATTGTGTGGGCACGTTGGATAGGGAAAAAAATTGTTCACCATTGTTCCATATTCCAATAAGAAAGTAATATCGACTATGCATTGTTAGATGATGGACTCCATTATGTAGTGTACATGTACAAAAATACACCGTATAAATTCAATATTTATATACCAGTTTTGCATTTAGGATGCTGCTGGAGGAACTATATATAGTACACACACTGTAGTACTGATATAAATCCCTGAATAATAAAGCCCTTGCGATTCTGATTTCCCCATTGTAAATATTCAGCATGGTACGAAAATTAAATCGAAACAGCTGCTGTGCTTGGTAAACCAAACGGGGTCAATAATAGATTCATACTACTTTGAATGAATGAGGTAGTAACGTATATAGAAGCTGATTATCAGACAAAACATGATAAATCTGTCCACACAACATAACTCTTGGGAAGATAAGATAAAAAATGGGCGTGGGGACGAGGAGCGTTGTTGCGGTGGTGAAAGTATGTGAAAGTAGTCTTTGTGGTAAAAATAACAATGTAAGTACGAAACAGACATTGACTTACCGAGATTTTTATCATCCCAGGCTTGTTTTCCTTGGAGAAGGCCATCAAAGACCTCACGACTGGGCTCCAATCCACTGAAAACGTAGTAACGTCCTCGAATCATGCGGAAGAACTCAGAGTCGCAATATTGTGAATTGCCATGATGAGGGACGTAAGCCAAGTCAACGTAAATCGGGCTGGTCTTTGAAGATTTCTTCGAAGACTTTTTGCTGGTGGATGTGTGTTTTGCAGGTGTACCTGGAGTGGCCTTCATTGCTGATGCTTTGTCACCCTTGCTACTTGAACCGACTTCCTTCTTAGGTGTGCTTTTCCCAGTTGCTCCGAAATTGCCAGAGTCTGGTCCATTACTACCGGCAACTGCTCCATCTCCTTCAGGGTAAATTGCAGGAAGACCCAAAGGCTTACCCCATTCTTTAAGAATGTCACTACCATCATCGTCTTTAGAAGAGGCTGACGCTGAACCAGAAGCCTTTGGAGATTTGGGCATTGGTGGTGCTTGTTCTACTTCTTCAGTAGTCTCTGTTGTTCTCACTTCCTCATCCGTTCCCCCACTTGACACAGTTGTGCGAGTAATTTTCGTAATTTTCTTGCCATCTTTGTCAAGTACAGTCGTTGTGGTAGTAGTTACGGTGGTCGTAATTGACTCTTTTGTGGTCGTTCCCTCATCCGCATCTGTAGGGCTAGAGACATTGCCGTTTTCGACATCTTCTTCAACGCTTTCTACTTTCTTTTCTCCATCACCTTCTTTAACTTCTTTAGGGTCACTAGAGACAGCCTCTTCTGTCTCGACAATGTGTTGAGGAACTGTGCTCAATTGGCTATCGGAGAAATCCCCAGATGAATATGTCGTTTCTTCTTCGAGAATCTCATGAGCTAATCCCACCACTTGCTCTTTTATTTCTGTTCTGGTAAAAACAGCGGATTGGGTCTCCTGACTTGGGAAATGAGCGGATGATGCTGTAGTCGTGGATATTGTGGTCGTACTAGATGTTTTCACACCTGACGATACATCTTGAATGGATTTTTCTTGTTGAGTAGCACTCGAGTGTGTTTGTGAAGACTCTTGTCCCATTACCATCGTTTCGTAGCCATGAACACTTGAATATAATCCAGACTCTTGGACTGATGGTGGTTGATCTGGTTCTGTATCTAAGGGTAATTGTGGCATTCCCACGGATCTATCTTCTGAGGGTGTTTCTGAATCTGGCTCTGTTTCTGTTTCATCTGCCATTGTACCAAATACATAACTATAACCGTGAGATTTATGTCCGGTTGTGCTAGTAGTACTGGTTAATTCAGAGGCTCGTCGTCGTTGGGAATCGAATCCTTCCGCAACTCCGTCGGTAGAACTGAAACGTCGGGTAATGACAGTTTTGGTTGTCGTTCCACCCGGAGATGTTGAAGTAGTAGTGGTTGTAGAAGATACGATAGGACCTTCGGTCACGGTTCTAGTTTCATAATAAACAGTCCGACTTTTCAATTCACCCACGTCACTTTCGGCAGGAATAATTTCCTCTTTGACTTCTTTCGTAATTTTCTCCCGGGATTCTGCACTTTTCTCGTCAACTTTCACCGCTTCGAATACAGCAGACTTGGCAGTGGATGATGAAAAAGTCTCTTCGAATTTTTCATGGAGTTTTTCCATCGTAGAAGCAGTCGATGAAGCAGAAGTTGAGGAGGAAGCGGATTTTTCTATTGCAGAGACACTCGAACTGATTTTCTGCTCGGCTTGTAATTTCTCAGAGGAGAGAGTTTCCAGCGTCATTTCCTCTTTTAACGCAGCAATCGAAGATGATGCCGTTCGACTTGATGAAGAACTCGCTTGTTCAATAACTTTGGAAGATGACGAGGAAGAAGATAACATTTCTGATTTCGATTTTGCCTCGCCCACTACTTTCTGCTGGGTACTACTACTACTAATTGATTCTGATGACGCTAATGATGCAGATTCCTTTTCAGAAACATTTGTTTCAATTACAACTGTTTTACTGGTAGTAGTTTCGCTTTCCTGCTTCTTGGAGATGCTCTGTTGAGCTTCAATTGTGCTGCTGCTGATTGACGTGACACTGGACATGCTACTTTCTCTGAGCTTTTCATCTGGTCCCAATAAATTATCACTAGCAGGAATAGTATCACTTTCACTACTAACAGTTTCAATATGACTACTAATGGTGTCTGCCTCGCTTTTCGCTGAAGTTTTGTCGGCGCTTTGTTCGCTCATTGTTACAGTTCGGGTAGTTATCGCTATAGACTGCTGGTCGCCTGATTTGGATTCTGATTTGGATGAGGACGTAGATAGATGAGTTTCTGTCTGGTGGGCTTCAGACTTTTCGATTGTGACCTGACCTTCATCCTTTTCAGTTTCTCCTTCAACAGAAACACTTTCGGAATCTTGAACACTTAGCTCAGTGCATTCTTGCGAAGTTGATTTTGTAGCGGTTGCACTTTCGGCATCGGCATCCTCATCATCACCTCCTTTAGTTGTGGTTGTAGTGCTTGTTTCAGTTGTTACAACTGAGTCACTTGCATCATCTCCACTGCTCTTCGTAGTTCTCGTTGTTATCACTGTAGTGGTAGTAGTTTTGGTTATTAAATTACCAGCAGTGTCTTTCTCAACTGAGTCGTCTGTGGTTTTGGATGTGGTTGTTAATATTGGGGAAGGTGAGGACTCTCGAGGAGTTTGAGATTCTTTGATTTCTTCCACTTCGGTTTTATCATCAGTCTCGGAAACAATACCAGAAGTGACAGATTGTAAACTTTCTCTGAGAGTTTCGCTTTCTCCTTCAGTTTCATACCCAGTCGATTTTACAGTTGTTGTTCTCTGTAATTCGCTAACTACAGATTGAGATTGAGAAAAGACAGCTGAACTGATGGATTTTGTCATTGAATCTTCTTCTATTTCGGTTTCTGCGTCACCATCCGCGTCATCGTCTTTCATTTTTAATGAAGCCGGTTCCGGAGTTGAGGATTTTGATTGCCGTGCCTCATCATCTGAGCCTTCCACTTTTGTCGTTGTCGTTATTGTTTGAGTTGTTGTAATGGATGAAATTGATTCTTCTTTAGAATCTGCGCTTTTTGATTTTGTCTCAGCGGCTCTTAAACTTTCAGTTTCAAAAATAGAGGTTGTCATTATATCTGATGCTATTGCTTTTGTGGCGGATGTTTCTTCGGAAATTTCTTGACGGGTTGAAGTTGAGGACGCTTCTTCTTTTTGACTTTCTTTCTTTTTCACTTCCTCTTCGACTTTTGTAATCATTTCTGAAAATACATTTGAACTGATTTGAGCGACTTCCTGTAGATGCTGATACACAGATTTTTGTTGCTCTAGTGTTGGAGTATCAGGAAGCATAATAGGTTCTTCTACTTTGGCAGGTTTGTACTCGTCTGTTTCCATTTTCATACGAATGCTCTCTGCAACGTTTCGCTTGCATTCCTCCACTGCCATAGATAAAGCTTGTCCTGATTTTGCAACTTCTTGCAATGTTTCAAACACTGCTTTAGCCTCTCTCATCGTTTCAGCATAATCTTCCAGAGTCTTTTGGCCCTGGACTTTTTCTTGGGGAGCTACTCCAAGCATTTGTACATCAGCTTGATTAGACGCTGTTAATTTCAAAGAATCTGCATCCTCTTGGGGAGCATCCTGGTCGTCAACGGGACTCTTCACTGGAGATTTTACAACTTCTTGACTTTCTACCACAGGGCCTTCACTTGCGTCTACTTTCTCCTCAGCTTTCTCCGTAGTGCTAGTAGACTCAGTAACAGTAGAACTGACGCTAGACACAGTTTCGCTAATTTTTTCCGAGATGCTACTTTTTCTCTCGTCAATTTTGCTGGATTCTGTTACATCTTCAATTTCTGTCACAATTTCACTTTCCAATTTTTCAACAACATCTGCCGTATCTTCTTCTTTCACCTTTTCTTCCGTCTTTTCATCCACAGCAAGAATTTGTTCTTCCACAGCAGCCAATACGGGTGAAACTTTGCCAGAAATAATCTCAGTTACGGATTGTGCAGCCCCACTCAATAAATCTGAAAGACCTAATGCAGTTTCTGAAACAGATTTTACTTGGCTTATAATTTCTTCTTCTTTAGCGGGAGATTGTAATTCTAATAATTTTTTCCCAGCTGACTGCTCCACTTCGTCTACAGTCTCTTCTGCTACTGCCACTGTTTCTTCGGCTTGGTACACCGCGGACTTAACTGCAGATTCAGCAGTTTTCAAAATACTTTCAACTACTTTCTCTTCAGTATCTTTAATAGCTTCCTCTGCAGCTTCAATTTGATCTTGTAAATCTTGTGCTTTATCTACAGCACTTTCTCTCTGCACGTCCTTCGTGTCACTAACTGTTTTCGTCTCCACTTTTGTAGTGGAACGTGTCAACAACTCAGCTGCATCAACACTTTTTTCGAATTTCTCCTCATCTGATTCTACTGGAGCAGCGGACCCGACGTTAAAACCGACAGATTTCATATCCTTGGCGTCAGTAGATTCTAAACTGTCTATTCCTTCATCCTCATTCTCCTCTTCGTCTTTTTGAGTATCGTCCTCCATTTCACCAGATTTATCATGTACTGAAGTTTCCATTTGTGCAAAAGCAGGTTGACGTGCTTCTACACTCTCAGATTTCATTTCAGATTCTGAAATTGTAATTTCACCAGCCTTTGTGCTTTCTTCCTCCACAACTGCTTCTGGAGATTTGTTACCATTTGCATCGGCGTCTTCTTGATCAACCCCAACTTCAGTATCAGCATCAGTTTGCATGGGCTCACATTCATCCACTTCTACTTTTCCTTCCACGGACACGGATTCCGATGCAGTGGGAGTTTTATCGTCCTTCACGCTCTCAGCGGAATGCAAATGCTCATCCTTCTCTGCCTTTTCAGTCCCCTTCAATGAGTCTCCGACTAATTGACTGACTGTCTCAACTTGTTCCGAAGCTTTTTCCTTCTCGTCAATTGATTTTTCATGTACTACAACTTCCACGGCAGTGTCTTTTTCTACAGGTTTAGTTTTATCATCATCTTTATCATCCGCTTGAATTTCTGTATCCTCTCCTTTTATTGAAGGTGTAGGAGACGGGGCAGGGCTCGCGGTTTTCGGGCTGGCAGTAGCACTCACAATAAGTTCATCTTTAGGAGTAGGAATTCTATCTGTATCTTTTTCTACCGTTTCAGTTTTATCCGCATCTTTATCATCTACTGTATCCTCTCCTTTTATGGAAGGTGTAGGAGACGGGGCAGGGCTCGCGGTTTTGGGGCTGGCAGTGGCACTCACAACAAGTTCGTCTTTAGGAGTAGGAATTCTATCGGTGTCTTTTTCTACTGATTCAGTTTTATCTGCATCTTTATCATCTACTGTATCATCTCCTTTTATTGAAGGTGTAGGAGACTTGGCAGGGCTTGCTGTTGTAGGACTGGCAGTGGCACTTACAACAAGTTCGTCTTTAGGTGTAGGAGACTTGGCAGGACTTGCTGTGGCAGGACTGGCAGTGGCACTCACAACAAGTTCTTCTTTAGGTGTAGGAGACTTGGCAGGGCTTGCTGTTGTAGGACTGGCAGTGGCACTCACCACAAGTTCCTCTTTAGGTGTAGGAATTCGGTCGGCATCTTTCTCTTGTGTAGTTTCTACTTTGTCTGATTTTTCTTGTGTTGTTAAATCATCATCCTTTTGGAGTTCTGGACTTTTGCTTGGTGCGGATTTTGGAGATTTTTCGCCATCAGGGCTGGTGGGAATAATGGCAACACTTTCGGGTGACTGATGTACAACAGCCGCACTAAGTGTTGTAGCTGCAGTAAGCAATCCTGAGCGAATGGCACCCAAAATACCCGACTCACCCGAATCTTCATAAATCTCATCGTCTTCGACTTCAGATTTGGCTCCGTCCTCATCTTCATCCTCATCGTCGTCTCGAGGCAAAACAAATAACTTTTCTCGTTTCTCCTCTTCTGGCTGCTGCTCTACTTCTGTTGTAGATTCAGTTGTTTTGATTGCATCACTCTCTTTCTCAGTCTCAGCAGATGTACTACTAATTGCTATCACACTCTCATCTTGAACTCGGGAAATGGCAGTTAATGCTGAAGCCGAGGAAGTAGACGACTCGTCGCTCGACACTTTTCTTTCAACGGGGAGACTCGTGGGGGAGGACGAAGTAATAAAAGATTCTTTAGGTGCATCAACTGTATCCGTTTTTTCCGTATCGATCGCTTCTTCATCTTGTGATGTTGTTGTAGTAGGAGAAGCTGCTGCTGCATCTTTCTCTTCGTCTGCTGCCTCCTCATATTTGGACAATTTATCAATTGATTTTGGGTCAATGACCTCGTCGGTAGACGTTTCGGCAATTTCCTCTTTAATTTCAATTTCAACGGGAGATTTACTTTCACTGCGAGGAATTTCAGCAATTTTCTCACTGTCGACTGATTCTTTAGATTCTACCTTAGTAGGAGATTCTGTCTCGGTCTGCTTTTCGTCTTCTGCTGTGTCTGGAATAGGGAAACGCGTAGTAGGCGACGTAGATGTAACTGTCTCACTTGTTATTTCTACCGTACGTTCTTCCGCATCCTCTTCAGATTGGACTGGAGGAGTGGATGGAGTTATAACAACAGACGCTACTGGTTTCAATTCCAACGACAAAGGAGATAAACTGGCGCTTTTTGATGGGCTCTTGTCTACTTCTAGTGACATTGTGGGGGAGGGTGCCTTTGTCCCTTCATCTTCGTCAACCTTGCTAATGACATCCGCCGCATCAACTTCTGCAACAACTTTTTCATCTTCTTTTTGTGTTTCACTGGATGTTTCTGTGGCTTGATCGATTTCCCGATCTGTTTCTGTCTCTGTGGCTTGTTGTGCGGAAATGTGTGTTTCAATGTCTGCTCCAGTTTCTTCTCTTTTTGGTTCTGGTGATGCGGGGATTGAGATAGACTCTTGAACTGGGCTTGCAGCTTTCTCCGGAGATTTGTCGGCTGGGGAAACTGACGTCATTGGTTCCTTTAATGGCGATGCATCCAACTGAGATGAAATTGTAATTTTTTCAATGCTCTCCACGATTTCTGTTTGTTTTGGAGACGCAGATCCACTTTCTGTTGTTGGTGTTACAGAGATTTTACTATCTGGGACTGATGACTCTTTTTCGCCTTTCTCAAACTCTGCTTTTTCTGCTATTTCGTCATCTTGCTTTTCACTTGTCGGAGAAGTTCCCGTAAGAATCTGTTCTTGGACGCTTACAGATGCTTCCGTCTCATCTGACTCCGTAGCTTTTTTGGATTCTTTTTCAGTTGATTCCAACTGTTCCTTCTCGATTGCTTCTTCTACATCTTTGTCACTCACTGGTGACTCACTTTTGCTTACAGATTCTTTGACAGTAAGGGACTCAACTACAATTACTGCAGCTTTGGAAGATTCTGCCATTGTCGCTTCGGTCTCTTTATTGTCTGGTTGGTCCACAACTGGTTTAACTTCCAACTTCTTTTCACCATTTTCAGCTTCTGATTCTTTTTCGTCAACAATTGATTCCACTTGTTTCTCTGATTCACCTTGTTCTGGTTCTGGAACTTGAGATTCTTCAACTGAACTTTGTGCTTCAGTTTCAGTATCTTGCTCATCTGAAGGCTCAGCTGTTGCTGGTGTTGTTGAATCCTCGGTTTCAGCAACTGCGGCTTCTTTTTCTGTTGTCTCTGCTACATCTTGTTTTTCACTTGTTTCTGCAGCAGCAGAAGCAGATGGTGCTTCTTCTTCAGTCACCACAGATTCTTTTTCCTCAATGTCTGCTTTCACTTTCTCCTCAGAGTCTGACAATACGGCTTGCTCAGATTCTTCCACTGTTAAGCCCTTTTCATCATCATCACCTTCTTTGTCATCATCTTTGTCTACAGTGGATGACACGTCTGTAGTTTTAGTTGATGCTTCAGCCTCGGATACCGATTCTTCGGGAGTAACTGCTTTCTCCGATACTTTCTCCTGTGCGATGGTAAGCTGACTTTCTTTTTCGTCTGTGATTTCAGTCGCACTTACACCAGTCGCTGTAGATTGAATTTCATCGTCTTCTTTGGCATCTTTCGCTTGTGACAATACTTCTTTGGATTCTTCCTTAGGCACTTTTGATTCGGCTTCATCAGTTTCTTCTTTAGATTCTACGTCTTTATCGTCAGTCACTTTTTCGTCTGATGTGATTTCTTCAGCCACCTCAGCTTCTTTTTCGTCACTAGCGGACGTGTCTTTTTCAGGAGCCTCTGTCTCTGCCTTTTGGTCAGTCAAAGCATCAACAGATTTTGTATCACTTGATTCGATAGATTCGGTTTCAATAGCTACAGCGTCTTCTTTTTCATCAGTCTCTTTTTCCTCTGTTTCGGCCGAAGACTCTTTTTCAGTCGACAGCTTTTCCTCAGTGCTTACTGAAGGTTTACGTTCAGCGGACACAACAGAAATTTCGCTTTTTTCAACCACTTCAGATATTTCTTTTTCTGTTTCTTCCGCAGATGTTTCAAGTGCAACTTTAGATTCGGTATCGTCATCTTTAGCAGCTTCCTCAAGTTGCTCCTCAGTTTTTGTTTCTACAGGAGCTTCGTCAGCTGACTTTTGTTCTTTTTTGTCACTTTCTTTTTCGTCAACAGTACTATCGGGAACTGACTCTTTCTTGTCGCTTTCTTTTTCTACCTCGGCCAATGGCTCTTCTGCGGCAGCTTCTTTTGATAATGTCGACTCTTTTTCTTCTGCGACTTCGTCTGTGGCTTTTTCTTGAGGCGCTTCCTCTGCAACTACTTTTTCTTCTGTAGGTGCTAATTGCTTTTCATCGCCTTTCTTCGGCTCAGAAGCTACAGGTTCTTTTGATTCAGGTTCACTCTCTTCGGCAGCATCTTTTATACTTGCTTTCTCTGCTGCTGTCTCCGACACCTTTTCCACAGTTACTGTCTCTTCAACAGATACAATCTCTTTTTCATCGGCTTTTTCTGCGGTAACAGTAACAGAAACCGTTTCTTCTTTTTGAGTCTCTTTTGTTTCTGCTTTTTCAGTTTCTTTATCTTCCTCAACAACTGATTCTATTTCGGCAGTTTCTGTTTCATCTGCTGTCACTTGTTCTTTCTGTTCAGTTTCTTTTTCGACGATTGCAGACTCTGGTTGAGCTTCTGCCGCTTCTTTATCATCCGAAGTTGCAGACTCTTTTTCTTGCTCTTTGGTGGGCTCCTCTTCCTCCACAGCTACTTTCACTGACTTTTTGTCTTCAGGTTCTTCCTGTTCTGCAGCTGCCTCCTCTTCTCCATCTGCTTGTTTTTCAGTTACGGTTACTTCAGTTTTAACTGATTCTGCCGCCGCTGTATCTTTTTCATCCACTTGTGATTCAGCTTTCTCCGTTGTTGGCTCTGCCACTTTGGTTGCTGCTTTCTCTTCTACTTCAGTTGGAATTTCGTCTTTTTGTTTTACGTCATCAACTGCTTTTTCTTCACTAGAGTCTTCTGCAGCAATTGTTTCTTTTTTGTCACTTGGTTTTTCTGCCTCTTCAACAACAACTTTCTTTGCTACAACAGTTTCTTCAACAACCTCTGGTGCTTCCTCCGTGTCCTTAGATGAAACATCTTCAGTTGTCTCTTCGGTAGCTTTTTCGGAGACTTCAGCCTCAACAGTCTCTTTTTCAACTTCTGTGGAGGTAGGTATTTCTTTTTCACTTTCTCCAGCTTTCCTTTCTTCAGTTTCTTGTTCTCCAGCAACGTCTTTTTCGACTTCAACTGGAATTTCTTTTTCAGTTTTAATTGCTTCCGATGGAGTTGATTTTTCAGCTGTAGTAGACTTTTCAGTTTCTTCAGTTGAAACAACTGCCTCTTTTTTTATTTCTTCCTCCGGAGCTGCTTTCTCATCAGCGTCAGTCTTTTCATCTTTGGACTCTATTTCAGCTTCTTCAACTGAAATTTTTGAATCTTTTGTTTCTTCATCTTTATCTGAAACCTCTGCTTCCTTTTCAGATACTTTTGATGCTACTGGCGTTTCTTTTTCACTTTCTTCAACCGAAACTGCTTTCTCTTTGACTTTTTCAGTGGAAGAAATTTCTGTTTCAAATGTTTCTTCAGCAACTGGAGCCTCTTTTTCAGTTGCCGAATCTTTTTCAGATACAATCTCTTTAGACTCGTCAGAAACTTCTTTTTCTGACGCTTTATCTGAAGGAGTTTCTTTTTGGGTCTCCAAAGTTACTTGTTCAATTTGCTCAACTGCAACTTCTTCTACAGTCTCTTTTTCCGGTTCTTCGGTAGCAGCAGTTTCTTTTTCAGGTTTGTCAACTGCTTCAGTTTCTTTTTCAGGTTCTTCAGCAGTTTCAGTTTCCTTTACAGTTTTTTCAACAGCTTCAGTTTCTTTAACTGTTTCTTCTGTACCTTCAGTTTCTTTTTCAGGTGCCTCAGCAGCTTCAATTTCTTTGACAGTGTCTTCTGTAACTTCAGATTCTTTTTCAGGTTCTCCAGCAGCTGCAGTTTCTTCTACAGCCTCTGTGGTAACTGCAGTTTCTTCTTTGGGCTCTTTGGTAGAAGCAATTTCTTTTTCAGATTTATCAGTAGCATCAGTATCTTTTTCAGCTTCATCGGCAACAACAGTTACTTTTTCAGGTTTGTCAGCTTCATTGGCCGCTGTGGTCTCTTTTTCAGCTATATCAACTGCTTCAGTTTCTTTTTCAGCTTCTTCAGCAGCTGTAGTTTCTTTTTCAGAGTCCTCGGCAGCTGTGGTTTCCTTTTGAGCTTCATCGGCTGCCACAGTTTCTTTTTCAGCTTTGTCATCCGCAACAGTTTCTTTTTCAGCTTTGTCATCCGCAGCAGTTTCTTTTTCAGCTTTGTCTTCCACAACAATTTCTTTTTCAGCTTTTTCTTCAGCTTCGTCGGCAGTTGTAGTTTCTTTTTCAGCTTTTTCTTCAGCTTCGTCGGCAGCTGTAGTTTCTTTTTCAGCAGCAGTACTTTCTTTTTCGGCTTTATCGGCAGCCGTAGTTTCTTTTTCAACATCACCACCAGCTGCAGTTTCTTTTTCAACTTCATCACCAGCTGCAGTTTCTTTTTCAGCTTCATCACCAGCTGCAGTTTCTTTTTCAGCTGCATCACCAGCTGCAGTTTCTTTTTCGGTGTCATCGACTGCTACAGATTCTTTTTCAGCTTCATCACCAGCTGCAGTTTCTTTTTCGGTTTCATCGGCTGCTTCAGTTTCTTTTTCAGTTTCATCGGCTGCTACAGTTTCTTTTTCAGCTTTATCCGCAGCCGGAATTTCTTTTTCAGCTTCATCACCAGTTGTGGTTTCCTTTTCAGCTTCATCGTCAGCTGCAGTGTCTTTTTCGACTTCATCGGCCGCTACCGTTTCTTTTTCGGCTTTATCGGTTGCTACAGTTTCTTTTTCAGCTGCATCACCAGCCGTAGTTTCTTTTTCAGCTACATCGCCAGCTGCAGTTTCTGTTTCAGCTTCGTCTACAGCTGCAGTTTCTTTTTCAGCTTCGTCTACAGCTGTAGCTTCTTTTTCAACTTCATCAACGACTGTAGTTTCTTTTGCAGTTTCGTCGGCAGCAGCAGTTTCTGTTTCAGTCTCTTCGGTAGCTGCAGTTTCAGTGTCAACTTCATCGGTGGCTGTTACTTTTATTTCGGTTTTATCGGTAGTAGCACTTTCTTTTTCAATTTTCTCTGCAGCGGCAACTTTGTCAGTTTCTTCAACATCTGTTGTTGGTTTTTCAGTTTCAACAACAGTTGTAGTCTCTTTTTCAATTTCTTTTTCAGCTACTTCAACTGAGGCATCTTTTTCAGTTTTCTGTGCTGAAGCATCCTCCACCGCAGCTTCTTTTTCAGCTACCTCAGCTGAGGACTCAGTTTTCTCTGTTGGAATTTCTTGTTCTTTTTTCTCGGCTGGAGTCTCTTCTTCAGTAACCTCCGCTGGAGTTTCTTTTTCAGTGACCTCTGCTGGAGTATCTTTTTCAGTAACCTCCGCTGGAGTTTCTTTTTCAGTAACCTCCGCTGGAGTTTCTTTTTCAGTAACTTCCGCTGGAGTTTCTTTTTCAGTAATATCTGCCGGAGTTTCTTTTTCAGCTACCTCTGCTGGAGTCTCTTTGTCAGTAACTTCCACTGGGGTTTCTTCTGCAGTGTCCTTGGTGGGAATTTCCTTTTCTACTTCCTCAGCTGAGGTTTCAATTTCCTCCGCGGGAGTACCTTTTTCGGTTTCAGCAGCAGGTTTTTCAACAGAAACTTCTATGTCAGCTTTCTCCGCTGGAACTGTAGTTTCTTTTTGACTTGCTGCAGATTTGTCAATTGGTATTTCTTCAACCTCTTCAACAGATGCTTCTTTTTCAGCTTCTTCAACTTCGGCTGCTGTTTCACCTTCCTCAGCTTTGGTGACTATTTCAGCTTTATCCACTTTTGTATCTGCTTCAGCCTCTTCAGCTTTTACATCTACTTCAGCTTTATCGTCGGTTTCAGCGTCTTTAGCTTTTGTATCAGCTTTTTCAGCCTTAGCATCGGTTTCAACATCTTCAGCTTTAGCATCGGTTTCAGCTTCTTCAACTTTATCATCGATTTCAGCTTCTTCAGCTTTGGCGTCGGTTTCAGCTTCTTCAGTTTTGGCGTCAGTTTCAGCTTCTTTAGCTTTAACAGCGGTTTCAACTTCTGCAGCTTTAACAGCGGTTTCCGCTTCTTCCACTTTAGTATCGGTTTCAGCTTCTTCCGCTTTAGCATCGGTTTCAGCTTCTTCAGCTTTAGCATCGGTTTCAGCTTCTTCAGCTGTAGCATCGGTTTCAGCTTGAACATCGATTTCAGCTTTTTCAGTTTTAACATCGGTTTCAACTTCTTCAACTTTAGCATCCGTTAAAGCTTCATCAGCTTCTTCGGCTGGTTCCTTTTCGGCTTTACCGGCAGTTTCTGCTGGAACCTCTGCCACCTCTTTTTCAATTTCTTTTTCTTCAACAGCATCCTCATCGGAAACTTTTGCAGCCTCTTCAGGGGCAGCTTCCTCCTTATCCGCCGACTCCTTAGTTTCTACATCTTCAGAAACCTTTGTTTCCTTGGTTAATTTCTGACTCTCATCTATTTTGTCATCAACTGATTCTTTTGCTGCTTCTTCGGGTTCATCCGCTGTCTCAACCTGTTCCTTTTCTTCTTTTTGATCAGAAATTTCAATTATTTCATCTTCGAGAGCAGCTAGGATATCATCTTTTGCATCGTCTCCTTTCTCCTCGGCCGCCACTGCAGCTAACTTTTGTGAAGGAGCTAGTGTGGTAGTGGTAGTATCTGTAGCTTTTATAATACTTTCCAAAGTTTTGCCCACACTTTGAGTGAGAAGTGACTCAAGAACGGGTGATACAGCAGCATCAATTTTTTCTACTATTCCTGGCCGAACGGCGGCGGGAGCCTTGGAGATAATTTCATCTGAAGTTTCTTTCTCCTCCTTGCTCATTTCTTCTACAACAACTACAGCGATAGGAGTATGTTCCTCTTTTGTCTCTGCAACCTCCTCCACTTCCACCTCTACTTGAGATTCAGCTTTTTCTGCTTCATGGACTATTAGCTCTTTAGTCGGACTTTCTTTCTCCTTCTCATCATCATGTACTTCTTTCTCCACTTTCTCCTTACTTTCACTTGTTTTCAGATTCAATTCATCAGAAATAAATTCTCCTGCTTTAGCCTCGGGACTTGCAGAAGGAATATCTGTAGTTAGTTCACTGGCCAATTGCAAAACTTCTTTTTGCTGCAATAATGCCTTTTCTAAGTCAGTAGCTAATGGGCCTGGGCAAGTGCCAGGCAAGGGTGAGCGTACAATTCCGATTGCATCAACTCCATGATCTTCCTCCGAGTATTCTTCCTCCTCCTGCACAAATTCATCAGTTTCGTAAGTTCCAGGCTCAACTTCTTCGTGCATAGGTAAATCTGCAACTTCATCCGGAGTGCGAATTACTTCTCGAGACTCTCTCGGTATTTTTGATGGAATGGCTGAAGGGGTTTGAATTGGCCGTGAGGATTCTTCCGTCTTGCCTCCTTTCACACTAATATCTTTGTCTTCCTTGACGAGTTCGGTTTCTGGTTGCAGCAGTTGATCTTTTTCTTCCACATCTTTTTCTGCTGCTTCAATTTCGGCCTTTTCTTCGTCGGCCTCAATGTCAGCAATTTCCTTTGTCTCTTCGACACTTTCTCCAACTTTCTTCCCGCCAATTTCTGGTAACTGCGGGGTGGCGTGCTCGATTTCTTTTGTGTCAATATCTTTGTCATCTCCAACTGGAGATTTGGCTTTGTCTGAGAGAGCAGCAGGTGAACTTACACGTTGCTCTTCAATATTTTCTTCTGAATCCAAAGTTTGTGGAATTGATTCTTCTATTTCCACAACTTCGGGTATACCTTCTTCGACTGTTTGTTTGTCAGCAAGTACAGAATGTTGTATGGGCTCTGGTTCTGGAGTAACTTCATGAGAAACATCTCGTTTGCTGCGAACCAAGTCATATTCATCTTTGAAAATAAATCCTGTTTCACTTGTACCACTGGCACTGCGAATTACTTCTGGAGGTGCCAAAGGCTTTTCTTCGGCCAGGTATTTAGAGGTATCAGCCAATTGAGCTACGAGACCTTCATCTTCCTCTTTCTGAGAAGATTTCGAATCCCTACGGCTTTCTTTCAATTCCTTTTCCTGAGAAGGAGTCACACTTTCAACATCTGCCTTTTCATCTTCAGCCTCATCTTTAGCATCAGGAGTTTTAAGCTTTTCCTCCTGTTCAATTTCGGCTGTAGTTAATTTAGTCACATCCGTCGTCCTCTCATCGATTTGTTGTTGCTCAGAAGCCATATCCAAACCTGACGCTATAACATCCTCAAGCTTCTCGTCCAACTCTTCAATTTGCAATTCATCTGTTGGTTGATCGTCATCGATCAGTTTAGACTCCGAACCGAACTGAGATTCCCTTGAGGTTTCCGTGTCCGCTAAATCTCCCCCGACGGAGTCTGCTTTTTCCAAGTTTATGGCAGAGGCTAAATAACTTTCGTCGATTACATCGCCTTTGTCCACTCCCGGCTCTTCTCCCTCCACTTCCACTTCATCAATGTCTTTTTGATAGTCTTCTCCGTGTTTCTCCTCACCCATAACACTTGCAGCACTTAATCGACGCTCACCTTCATAAGACTCGGACTCTCGCCGGGAACTTGTTTCTTGTTCATCTATTCCGGACTCTTGCTCTGCTTCCGTTTCTTTTGCATCATCGATTTCATCTTTGTCTTCGGTTTGTTTTTCTGTTGAAAGGATTTCCTCTTTTTGGGATTTAATCTCAGGCTCAGGAGTAGCAGGAGCTTCTCCAGTTTCTATTTTATCTTCTTGTTGTTCCTCTTCTGTCTTATCGACAGGTGTTTCTTTCACATCGGGTTCTACTGCTAATTCGGCTGCTGTTTCGTCTTGTTTTTTTATCTCCTTAGGCACTTTCGATTCCTCTTCTTGTGGCTCAGACTCTTTGTCTCTCGTTTCTGTAGTAATGTCAGTATCAGTAGTAACAGCAACAGTTTCTGTTTCAACTATTTGCTCTGTGGTAGCAAGGGGCTCATCGGATTGCTCTAATTCTTTAGCAGAGTCTTCGATGGCTTCTTCCTTTTCTTGGACAGCTTCTTTTTTGCTTGGTTCGCTTTCTTTCTGCGTCACGGATTCTTTGATTATTTCTTCCTCAACTGCGATTTCTTCATCCACAACGCTTTCTTTTTCTGTGGACGTCACATCAGCAGCTTTCTCACCTTCCTGTTGCTCTTCACTCACACCTGTGTCTTTTTCGCTAATTGCAATTGCTTTTTCTTCTTTGTCTCCCTCTTCTGGTTTTGCGACGGCATCTGGTTTTTCTGGACTTTCTTTCGCATCTTGCGATTCTGGTTGGGTTTCTTGTGTAGGGATGATTTCAGACTCAACTGCAGTTTCATCTGCTTCGTCTTTGGACTCTTCCGCTTTTTCTGGCTGTTCTTGTTCATCCGGAATAATTTCGGATTCTAAGTCAGCTTCTTCGTCTGCGGGTTTGGATTCATCGTCTTTTGAATCTTTCGATTCTGGCTGGATTTCCTGTTTAGTTACAACTTCAGATTTGATTGTTTCTTCTACAATCTCTTTTGATTCTTCTTCTGCTTCCTGTTCAGCAGTTTCATCTTTGGTAATTGTCTCCGTTTCGGTTTCTGTCTCTGTTGTGGCGGGTTCTGCTTTCGCATCACTAGGTAATTCTGCTGCGGCAGTTTCTTCCGCTGCTGTGACATCCGTAGTCTCAGCTTCGTCTTTTTGTTCATCTGTTTCAATAGTTTCTTTACTATCGGAAGCAATAGCTTTAGTATCAATTTGGGCAGTGTCTTTTTCATCAACTTGCTCTTCAGCGTCTACTTCCCCTTTTTCTTCTTCTGCAGCCTCATCTGCTGCTTGAATTTCATCACCAGCCTCTTTCTCTTGTTCCCCTTCACCTTCAACAATTTCTTTAACGGTTTCAGCAGGAGTAGTTTGTTTCTCTTCCTCCTCGGCTTCAGTTTCCTCAATTTCAGTTTCGATTTGGTCTGTAATATCTTTTTCACTTGGAGCTACAGACTCTGTTTCAGCGGTAATAGTTTCTTTAATGATTTCTTCTTTAACTTCTTCAGGCTGAGCATCATCTTTCTCCTCCGCCTGTTCAACCTCCGCGTCATCACCCTTGGCAGCCTTTTCTATTGATTTTGCAATATCTTCAATAATTTCAGCATTTTGTTCATCTAATAATTGTTTAGTCTCAGTTTCATCTTTTTCCTCGTCAACTTCTTTTTCTTTGATATCCTCAATTAATTTTTCTTCTGTTTGATCCTCCTCGTCTTCTTCGTCAACTTTACGAATTCCCCCAACCTCCAAAATATCTTGAGCAACCTCGACAGTCAATTCAACATCTAGCTCTGTACCGGCGGATTCATCCTTTTCAACTATTAAATATTCATCTTCCTCCTCCTCCTCAGCGTCCGCAGCTGTCGTTTCTCCGTCAACAGTCTCTCCAATAGCCTCTATATCTGTAATGGTATGAGTCTCTGAGGGCATTTCATATTGATCCTTAGAGACCGACACGGCAGTAATAACATCTTCAGAAATCGTCGCCCTCTCATCTCCGTCAACATCTCCGTCCTCATCATTTTCATTTGCAGAGACATGGTCCAAAGAGCTCAGTTCAGAACTGCACTCTGTTGCTGTAGCACTTAATGCAGTTCCATTTTGAGCCACAACTTGATCTTCGTGTTCTTCAGTCTCAGCTCCAGCTTCAGACTTTCCATCAGCATCTGAAGGCTCAGCGGACACTTCAGGCTCCTCAGAGGCTTCGGTGCTTCCGTTCGTTGCAGCGTGTACTGCGGTTTCATCATCGGTTTCCTCTTTGAATGCTCTTTCCGATGCAGCTACCGCCGCGGCTGTGGCAGCCACAGCAGCAGCCGTTACAGTTGTTGCTGCTACGGCACTAGCTGCTCCGACTTTAGGTCGTCTTACAGGCACCGGTTCGCCACTACTGGCCTTTTTCGCTGCTGCTGCTGTTGAGGCTGCCGATGGACGAGGAATTGTGCTTTTAACTGTGCTTGAAGTTTTGGCTTTTTGTCTCGCTTCAGCAACACTGCTTTTATGTTTGGACGTGTCTGCTGAACTGGTGGTGGTCGTGGATGAGGATTTTGCCAAACTGGATGTCTTATGACTGGCGGTTTTGTGCTCAATGACCTTTCGGTTGTTTGCCTCTTTTGCTGATTTCGGAGGAGTTGGCGGTGGGGAGGCTGAGGCGATTGAGGCAGATGCTTTTCCCACGGCTGTTTTAGATATACCATATTTGCTGCTGACAGTTTTTCCAGCTATTGCCCCATCTGCTCCGATTTTCTTGATGGGGGAGGCTTGGCTGGTTTTCTTGATACTTTCTTGTGTTGCAGTCCTTCCGATGCTCTGTTTAGTGGTAGCTGTTGTTGTTGATGACTTAGAGGAAGAAGTGACTTTTGTGCTGCTCGCAGTTTTGGAAACGAGTCCAGCAGGAGCTGAAGAATCGATTCGGGATGAAATTCTCGAGGAGGATTTCAGTTTCGGTGTTTCGGATGCCAATTTATTATCGGCTGACTTTGTTATGTATTTTTCAGATTTTCTTTCTTTTAAAGGCTTTTCTTTAGTCTCGGTAGTCTCGGCAGCTGTGATGGTTGTCGAAGAGTCGCTACGAGTGGATGAGGAGACTTTGGATGAGACGCGCCCATAAGAAGACTTGGGAATGCCTGTTGAAGACGTCGTCTTGTGAACTGATGGTGGGCGGGTGGAAGTCGTTGAAGTGCTGAGTGAGCCTTGAGCCGCACCAGCTACTCCGTCCGTTGTGGAAACATTTTGATTTTGTGTATTGTAGTAATGAGATTTGGACGAGAGTTGATTTCTCGCTTCGGAAACTATTCGTTCGGATTTGACTTTACTTTTATGGGAAGCTGCAATAGTTTTAGCGGTGCATATTGGATATCGCAGAAATTCTAAATGTCTCAATTTTCCTAACGCTTCAAAGATTTTCTGTTGTGGAGTGGAACCCGGGAAAAGTATTCGAGTGATAGGATCGCGAGGATTATCCGGCTGCCAAACAACAAGGGCACATATGGAGACCAAATTAAGAACGGGGTAATTGAGCTCCTTCCCCTCTACTTTCATGGACATTCGGGCTGACACAAAGGACTTACAGTCTGTATTCCATTTGGACATGAATTCTTTCACCTCTCGCGAATCTTTCGCAGGATTCAAAACATACAAGTCGAGTTTACCGTGCCCTACTTTATGGTAAAGGTTGATAGGTTCGATGGTATTTTCTCGGAAACAGTGGTGAGGTTTTAAATTGATATTTCGTAAGTTTTCGACCATTCTGGAGCCGGTGTCTGTGAGACTCACCATGAGGTCTGGGTTGTCTTCCTTTTCACCTTTCTCACCTTCCGGGTTCTTTCTCTCCATCACATTCCCGAAAAAGTGTCCTATTTGTGGATAGACTTGATTCATTCTTTTTCTATCTAGCACCGCGTCCAGTCCCCCGACACTGTTATTATTGACTCGTGTCAAGAGCACTGCATCGAGTCTGTCTAAATGGCGAGTAAAGTCCCAGAAACAGGATCTGCGGGAAAAGCCGCCGTCGATGAGCATATTGAAACCATTGATTCCAAATAGAGCTGCATCCCCTTGGCCTCCCGGAAAAACGTAAAGTGTCGGGTGGCTGAAACGAATGTTGCCAACTATTTCGGAAGGCTCCAGAATCTCTTTGAGAGGGGCTGCCGTCAACATTTTCACCATGTAGTCGACAAAGGAAATAATGCCCGAGGAATGGCCTAAGAGTTTGTCCGGAGGGTTTATCCGAACTTGGCACAATTTACTGAACGACTCCTTCCGAAGACGCTCTTCAGTCCAACCGTTCTCAGTCGCACAATGCATAGACACGCTAATATCACCTTTGTATGCTGATAAGATCCGTGAGACTTCTGGCTCTGCCCACAATTCGATGAAGTCCGTGAACGAAAAGGTCCCATCCTGAATATCACACAATCAACATCTCCCTCATTGAATCATCTACAACTATCATTTATTATTATTACTTAGCTATCTGTACCTACCGAAGTTGCTTCGTTCAACACTAGTAATGAAAACCCTGACCAGTTTATACTATACCTACAATACAATCCTTTACATAATCAAATATTTATTTAAATTGCAATAATTTAAGACGTGGCCGTATTTTTGGTCAAAATGCAGGAATATTAATTTTGTAATGTGCGAAAGAGAAAACATGACGATAAATCTGAATGTATATCACAATTTCCAAAAACTAAGTACATAGCCAGTTCTATTGTAATTCGTTAATATTGTTTTCATGATGCCTTACTTTTCTAGAGCTGATGTTATATAAATTATGATTCCCGATTTATGTAGTAAAACCTGAGCCTGTGCTTTAGTGCAGGTACTTTCATCCACTTGAGTTTTGACCATAATAAGAAAAATGACATAAAATGTAATGTGCATATCATTGCACAGAATGTAAAATAGTCTGAAATCGTAAGTATGATGTTTCATGTAGAAAAAAGGCGGCCGTATGATATATTACGTACGCTGATGATGTATTGTAAATGCATGCAAGTTTTTGAAACATTTTGTGCTGAACTACTTACTGCATTCGTTGCTGCACCTTCGTTTTAGTTATTTTAGTTATTTTCCTGCATATGCTTTCTACACAACATAATGGATATGTCAAAGTCATTTATTACGGAATAACCTTTTTCTCTTGTTCTTATACATAATAGGTAGCCATCTTCTTGTACACGGACTACAATGGCCTGACAGCCGTTTCCCTTCCACACACAACCTTTAAAAGATGCTACTGCTAATGCTAAGTATGTGGGGGAGTGGTGAGTACTGCGTATAAAAGAACGTAACAGTCATATATCTTTTCGTGGAGCGTAAAAGAAAGCTACCTTTAAACGGAAGGACGATGTTCTGTTATGTATAAAGACTTTAAAACGTTTCGTTCTACATACATACAATCAAGGGATGAAAGTATCCTTATGTCTGTGCAATATTTTATACCAGCCATAAAAAGACAAAATATGTCTCTTTGGTGTCTGCCCGAGCTCATTACGGAGAATTTATCGGGTGCAAAGCTCAAAATATAAATGTCGACCCCTCAAAAATTACATGGGTCTCTCTGAGAAAAAGAAAAATTAATGACCCGTTGATATAAACCTTTTTATATTCACTATTTTCCCTTCTTCCCTTCAGCTGCACTTTTATCCTGACACAATAATGTGCAAAAGGCACAGACAGGTAATCTGTTTTGATGACGTGAAAAACTGAAAAACGTGATTTCTATAATTTTATTGGACTTAGCCAGAAGGTTTATCGGTTTATTATGTATTCTTAAGTGAGACTCTCTACTTTCATGCCTGGTAAGAAATGGAGATTGTAAAAAACAAGTTTGTAAATGACAGGATGAATAATGAGTCCGAAGAGCTGGGATAGAAATAGTTCTGTATAGGTAAAACAAATGCACATTTTTTGTTTACCTGTAAAATCCATGAGCCACTGCCTTGGAAAGTGTATCCTGCATGGATAATGTGTCTGTGTCGTGTGAAGCTGGCGAGCAAATTCTTGATGCATTGGAGCAAAGTGTTGACTTGCGAGTGAATCAACACTTCTACCACCAAATTCTCGGACGCCCACTGCACCAACTTTTCTCCTGGAATACAAAATATCACATTCGGTCAGTCAGCAGGAATACATATGCGTGTAATTTCATTTAATATTTTATCAAAATTTAACACTTGTTTTTCCTTGATATTCATCACTATACAATCAATACACGTTCAACATTTACTCCGTGGGTGTATTTCTAAATACCCCATACACAGTTGCAGTTGTTGTAAGGTTGGGTTAGGTTTTCAAATATTTACAAAACTGGGAAGAGTGGGGAAGGTAAGTTTTCTAACAAACGTCATTCATATTCCGAAGAGCAATTGAAAGAAAAACAAATTCTGGCACGAACATGCAGCGAACAGTTGTTGTCGATGAAAATTTTCTTGCAAAGAAAACTTCTAAATAAAAAGCAAAGTCTTATTTCTGTTTTCGTGTATTGTTGAGAGAGAAAGTAGAAGCGTTTAGTGTTTGGTACACAAAGGTTGTTTCTTGTTTGTGTGAACAAGTAAAGAAAGTGTTGACTCAAATCACAGCAGCTCTAAAATACTTTTTCGGTTAACAGTTTGTTATAACTGGTGCGGTAGGCCTGGGTTGGCCTAGATAACTTTAGTTCACTTTCATTTGGTGAAAGCTGCAGGCTTTACCCGCAAATCCTCAAATCGCAAAACAGAAATAACTATAATAAGTAGGTGTCCTGTCTGTCGTATCCGTCTACTTTATACAATCCAAGTGGGTCTTCACACTAATCTTTTTTAATGCAAACTGCTTTTGCTTTCCGAACGATAAACACACTTACAACTAAGAAGTATAAGGTAGTCTTTACATTTCATAAAATAGTTTCCTGATTATCAATACTATAATATTATCTAATAATTAATAATACTACATATTGCATTGCATAAAAATGCACCTCCTGTTACATTGCATCCCTCGTAGGAATTCACCTCTTTCACTTTCACTCTTTCTGTGCATTCAACTTCAGAAAAAAATGCTACCTGCAACTGAAGAATATAATTTACCGATTTATTACAGATAAGCTTTAGACAATAAAAAATTATTGGATTTACAGTACACTTTTCCAGATGAAGACTACAAATTTTTAATTTATTTTTAGTCTGTAAAAATGAAAAAACGGAGACAGACAACCTACTTAAATCCAAATTTGAAAAAAATGGTTAGTGAAATGAATTTATAAAATGACTTATTAATTTTACTCAGATTCTAAAAGTAGTCTATATCAATATAAAAAAGTGTATTTAATTCAAAAGAATCTGAGTAAAATTAATAAGTCATTTTATAAATTCATTTCCTTAACCATTTTTTTAAATTTGGATTTAAGTAGGTCGATGGTCTCCACTTTCTGCTCCTCTATAAAAAAGGAAGTTAATACAAATAATACCTAAAATATTTCGGTCCAACTTTGGTAACATAGATAAAGTGGAATATGTGGGAGGGGGTAAATGTACGCAGGTGAATAATGAAGAGTCATGGTTTCTCTTTTGTTGAATTCTTTTGTTACGTACTTGTGTTATGTGTTGATTTCTTAAGAGTTGAGGTAAGAGTTGTGAAGTGGTTGGATGACTAGTCTTGACTTTGTAGTGAGTTTATGGTTACTTTTTCAATTCTCTGATGTATACCTACTTACTATATTTTAGTTACCTACTACAGCCTACATTCTGAGAGAGCAAGTTACTCATCTTGTTCATAGTTGTGCTCTCCTGGCTTTATTGTTGTATGTATGCGTAGTGTTTCCGTTTCGATGGCTCTTGCATGGCTAAATCAAGTTTATTATGCAAAACATTCCTCTATCTCCACTCCAAACCAAACTTGACTCAACTGAACTTAATATTACTACGTAGCTTTTAGATCCTCTGCGAAAAGTAAACTTTCAATTGCTTTTCCTTTTCTTCCCGTATAAAGTATAAAGTTTGTAGATAAAGGCAATACTTTAAATAATACACAACGCGTGATACTCTACAGGGAACTAAACGAAGCTGAAGAACAAGAACAAGTTCAGCTGGAATTTATTTCCAGTTATTTCAACTATTTCTTAACGCTACAGCGGTCATGCCATGCTGCAGAATTCTGAAATTAATACATTGCAATGCAAAACCATAAGAATAATATTAATTGCCAAGTATATCATTTCTTTATTGGTTTATATGCTAAATAATGCTAATTATGACATGCTAAAATATTTAACCAGACATTCTTTACGTCCATTGCACACAGCTTACCTAACAATAGAAATGCAGGATTGTCTTTTAAGCTCCAACTCAGCCTTTATCTGATGAAAAGTACAATGGACGGAATGCAATGAAATTCACTCCGTTTACATTGAATAGAGTTTGTTTCCTACAAAAATATTTATGATGCCCGGATAGCCTTACACATAGCCCCTGCTTCCTACCCAAGGTATTCCCACGAAGAATAGGTCGAAACTCGTAAACGTAGTAAATAGGCAAGTAATAAAATTTATTGGTCACTCAGCTGTCCAATAAGGTGCACTACTACTATGTATGTCCTCTGGTGAAATGTAGGTAGCCTTTGACTGAAAGCAATATAGCTACTAAACTCAAATGACAAATCTACTCAATTTTCACTGAATTCAATTCGATTCCAATTCAATTCAACAGAAATAGCACTACAGACGAAGAAATAGCAATAGAAAATGTACAGCACAGAGCTTCGTCTTGTTTGCTCTTATGACTTCTTGGTCTTTTCTTATACGTAATGCATTGCATGACGATACGATACGATGCAGTACAAACAACGCCAGGAAAACGGGAACGCTTTTGCTTTACTCTTCTGACCTAACCTTATTTCAACTCGGTAGCGCTTACATGTACATCAGTATTTTTCTTTCATTCAAAATGCATTCTGCAGGCCTTCGTATTGGTATGGTACATGACATTACATTTCTCACATTGCACATATACAACACACACAAGCCACTGAACATTCACCGAATGGCCTTCTTTCTTTGTGCCCGTTGAAAATTCTGGGAATGAAAAATTTTCATTTCAAATTCCTTATCTTCATCTCGCGCATTCGTTGGAGAAGTCTGTCCTTCTCTGCTTCATGACGACAAGTCCTTCATCATCATGCAACCAAATGTAACTTTTATAGAGATGTCTTAAACGAATTCCCTCTCCTTGAAGAAATACATCCTTTCCTCTGTATTTTCATTCGAATAGTATTTTAATTCATTTCATATTTCAATGTTTCTCTAGTGGTTCCGCTTCACATGCAACACGCCATATCTTATACTCTGTATATATGGAAATTCTGCAGTAACAGCATATTCTATCGTTTGCATAAGTAAAAAGCATTTTATGTACAGCAAACGCTGTTCTTTAGAGATTTAATGTTATAACTTTCCCTTGCTGAATATAAACCTAGTATAAAAGTATATGCATGGCATATATCCCTATAGGAATGCAGATACAGACACTCTGTACAGTATAAAATGTTAAACCCTGATGGATATTATAACTTGTGTTTATATTTGTACAGGGAAGAGACATAGCAGACTCTTGTCTCAAAACCGTATGTCCCTGTCCCTGCATTCACCGCAAGAATGTATGGCACAACGACCTGAGAGTTTGTTGCAGACAGAGACACGACTGTTGAAGTTAAAGTGAAATCTGTAATAGTCAACTGGAGAAAATTCGGCTATACAATCTGCACTTTCTGATATCATGATCTCTGTTTAACCTCTTTTGATTTAAGCCTGGCGGGATACTTTGTATAGACATCCTCTGGTAGTCTGACTAGCCTTTAGAGGAATTTCGGAGTTGCATGGCATCTAACAAATCCTGCAATCTGCAGCAGCCATATATCGACTGGCTATAAACTATCTGCCCTACTTCTATTATACAATCTCTAGTATGGCTATTCCTCGTACAACCACTGCGGCTTGCTTTGTGTTGTGATGGAAAGTTCCTTTTCCTCAAGTGCATTTTTGAAAGCATTACTTACTTTAGAAGCTCATCTACTGAACAGCTCGCATATGCACAGAAAAGTCTAGAAGAGACTACTGAGAGAACTAAAAGAAAGTCGAGTGAATTTTGGAGGAAAGACACACATTGGCATTACTTAGTTGACTTCTCCTTTAACTTGTTTTAGTGTGCTGTTGGGGCTCCTCTCTCTCTGTAGCGACTTCGACCTTGCCAACTCTTTTTCTACGGACTCTCTCTTCAACTATGGCTTTTCTCTTTTGTCCTCTCCTACTCGCACACTTCTCAAGTTTCACTACCCAAAGCTCCCATATACAAATTCCCATATTACGCTATAAAACTGAAGCCAACGACATAAACGACATTTACATCCTGCCTATACGTACAACTACAACTACAAAATCATATCAGTAGCAGCTATAGCTAGAACTATCAATATTGGCATTATACTACTTATGATGACGACTATTTATAATGGATGGGACAATCGTTTGAATCCTTATGATAAAATTCATCTTAAAATAATTTTGCTATAATATTTCTATATATAGTTTGATTTTATAGGAGAGTCATATTTGCTGGGCTGTTGCTGTATAATTTTAATAGTTAGCTTCTTCAATCGAGATGTTTTTGCTTTGTGTGGATGGTTGGAAAGACTTTGGGGTTAAACCTGAGGGGAGTCGGGAATAAAACTGCGAGCATCACTGATGAAACGATTCCCTGCATGGCCTGACTGAAATCAAAAGTTTCTCTGGGATGATTCCAATTATGTCTTCCAACAATTTTCATTAGCCTCGTCTGCATGCATGAATACACTGCGTAGGTATTCATAAATGCGACGTTTGAGCACATACACGTGTATGTACTTTTATGTACTATAGTATAGCACTAACTGTGGATTCCTTTATCATGACTTTCATATAAAATTAAAGTTTCCAGCAGACGATTGTTTTAATGCTTTCAGGACTAGCCTGAGTAGTAATCGTAAGACTAAGGCCCTGCAGTAGCAGTTAAGGGATCGCTTTACTTTCTATAGATTAATATTTCAACAAGGGAATAAAACCTGTATATTATTTTCGTCTGTGTGCAAGACAAGGTTTGGAAGATTAAGGTATGTGTATGGTAAAGGTAATAAAGAAGACGACAGATCATTTAATTATTTCGGGAAAAGTCAAAGTTCAACAGACAGCATAGTATCGATCGAAAGCGTATAGGTATTCAACAAAGATAATAACCGTAGACTCACAACCTACAAATGTATTTCACATAACACACTCTACTATTATACATAATACATCAACAACTGCACTGTCATAAATTTCTTTCACTAAATCGTTCATTTCACATATAAAGCATACAAAATCAATCAAGGTAATCAAATAATGTAAAAAATCAATCAATTGTAACCTGATTAATATACTAATGATTTTATATTAAAATTTTGATTATAATTTTAGAATAATATTTAAGATGTAAATGAAAATAAATTCTTTTTACGCTTACCGTTACGTGCTTCATCTCCTTCGGGTGCCGCATTGGCAAGATTCAGGAGCTCACAGCTAAGATCCACATGAGACGTATCCACATCCCATGATCGGAGTCCTGCAAAAAGAAAATGCATTAAAATCAATTTACAGTTATTGTTTGTTTCTTATTGACTAATGTGTGTGCAATATTATTTATATTGTGTATAGCATGTAACGGAAGAATGTAACTGTTATTATTTAAGTTTCGCTCTGTCGGTTCGGCATATTTACTTAATCATATAAATGGAAGTTATTGCAGGTAGTTGGAAAGTGTGCATGTACATATATAATTAATATTTGTATGCATCTGTCTGAGAATTGCAAGGCGAAATTGTATGAAAGTGTTATGGTGTATGAAAATTGACGTGGAAATGGAAATCTAGGCCAGGTTTAATAAATTACAAAGGAAAATACATTGAGCGTTTCAGATCGCGAGTACGGGTTACGCCTGTTTTGAGCTATGACTTCCCCTGGTCTTGTCTGACGTGGTTGGGAATGGAATTCCGGATTCCATTTGTAATCTCAAGAATACAATAGAATCAAAAATTATAGGTAAGTCTAGTACGTGTAATAGTACGAAACCGAATGCATACGACTTCTTTATACCCATTGGAACTTAAAGTCGACTGGTAATGAAACTGAAAGAAACAGATACGAAATCTTTTACTAAAGGAATGACTTGAAGTATGTGTGTGTATAAATTTGATAGGTATATAGGTATACCTCTTCATTATAAATAAATACATATAAAAACCACTACTTCCTTCGTGGTATATAAAATAAACACAAGAGGCTTGACGCTAAAGGGAAATTGAATCCCCTTGAATACACAATTGGAAAACCGGAGACAAATTGGACATTTGACAGTTCGGCGTAATATATAGAACATAATAATGGAAAATTACAGACGTAATGCGTACATTATGTATAGGGAAAGTAAGGTAGGTCTCGTCAAACGACGGAACACACCGCACACACAACCCAAGTACAACATGCTGATTGAAAATGGTTTAAATGCGTGCATGGTTTTGTAACTGCATGTGATGACTCTACCTCGTGCACTGCAACAATGCATTCAGTCTGTGTGTTTTCCATTATGTATATCTGAATGAAAGTAGATTGTAACCAGAATGAAACTTTCTTCAAGCGTATTTGTATTATTCACTGCATGTGTAATGCTCGTAGTAATGTAAATGTAAACTTATGTATTGGTAATAGAATGTCATCGTATAATAGTAAATTCTGGTCGTGTGTGTAGCCATGGGGTGTAGAACGCTGTAGCGTATTACCAATACATGGGTGGGTACTTGTACACGAATAGGAACATTACAGACAAATATTGTATGCAATAGAATTCTGGTAATGTACGAATGGAGCGTAATGTGTATTGTAATGCATTGCAATCCAAATCCTGGAAGTACAAATAATGGAGGAGGGCTCATTCATTCAACTTTAGTGGGCATCTGGGACTTTCTCTCTTCTCCCTCTCCACTCTTATATTTCTCCTTATTCTGCCTCCTACTCTTCTCTCTCCTATACAGTATATCTTTTATTCCCTGTACAGTTAAAACGTAAGTACATCTCTTATCGTGTTCTTCTCGACCTCTTTTACCCGACTGGCTCTAGCTCTGTACACATTTCTCTAACAACATCATCTATAAAATCTATTTCATTGCATTTCATATCATAACTGTTGTATTTGTCCGTGTGCTCATGATATTATCATTATTATCACGGCTATACGTTATCACAGCGTTTTATATACAGTCATCAATGTGAACTGAACACAGACGCATTTTCTTTCTTCTTTATGAATCACATTACACAGAGATTGACATTGTGCTATAAAAATACATTTTTTAAACAGGAACAATCGAAATATTTTTACTTGTAAAGTTTGACACAGTATATAAAAAAATTACTTTAAATTTTTTGTATTACGTAAGGTCAGTAGGTAGAAGATTCTGGGACAGTTTTCTGTAAAAATAAATTTTTTAAGAAAAATCGAAATATTTCTTCGTTGTAAAGTTGGACACAGTATGTAAAAATATTACTTTTGAAATAATTTTGTATTACATAAGGACAATAGGTGGAAACTGCTTTTTTCATTACGAGATTTATTGTTCGTAAATGTTTGTATTTAACTTTCTCGATAATCAAAGAAAGAATTAAGGCAAAGACAGAAGCTAAGCGTCCTCTCAAAGGAATTGTCATGTGTGAGAGAATCTGACTGCAAAATGTATTTAGAGAAAGAGCGTTGTTGAAAGTAAAAGTAAAGACGTTTATTTTACGGGTATTTACTCCTTGTTGTTAACAGATTAGCTCTCACATGTGAAACACATTATTTTCTACTTAGGCATACGATTTTATGCAGCAGTAAACTTAGCAAGTTGTTTAGCTCCTTCTTCACATTGCTTTTACTTTCTATCTCTGCCTGTTATTGTAATAGTGCTGTGTATATATGGTATAGCACGATAGATAGTGAGTAAAAGTCTAGTTTCATTCTGCTGAGTAAATCCTTTCTCTCCCCGTTACTCACTTTATGGTCTTTTTGAGTCAATTTCATGACGAGTTTTAGTTGTATTGAAACGTGCATGAAGCATTTCTCCAGATGATAGAGAGACGATCTTAGAGGTATTTCCCCAGTCGCAACAAACTTTTATCTCGTTTCAGATCATAACATTTATTGATCTTCTAAAAGCTTCAAAGCTTGACACTCAAAGATGAAAACTGCCGTCGCATCCCTATCTGTCCCCCGTCTGAACATTCTCCAGTGTCTTATCCTGTCAAAGACACTTGTCCTTGACTACAACTTCATAGTACACACACACATTATACCTACACAATACAATTTTCTACTTTTTAAGCTTTACAACACAATAAATGTACATGCTGTAATGCTTTACTACAATACAACTACAAACTATGCCTCTTAATGCTTTCAAGCTCCTAAACTATTCCCGAGTATTAAGCTACAACCATTTAAGGATTATTTTTTAGCGGAATATGCCAAAACACGTTTTTGCTTGTACTTTTTTTATTTTCGAATCGTTATTAGGTATAGGTATATACTATATACTACATACAGTACTATACCTATACCTATATACATTAAGCCACTTGCAGTTCGTTTTCTTCCTACTGTACTTATATATAAGGATTGTTCGAGAACCTAAGTAATGCAATATAAAAAATGCATTATGTATGAACACATAAAGACAATATCTAAATTGAGTTGAGTCAAGTTTGTCGACTGACAGCAGCCCGAGTTTTTCTTTCCCCATGACTTACTTTGACGTAAATGTTTATGGGATAGTGGACTGAAAGTATTTGCATTGTTTATGTAAGTGTGTAGTATTACATTCTACATTATTGTCTAGTAGCACCAGAAATAACGCATAAGAGTAACATTTTAACATTTTTACTGCAAAGTCATTTCATAGTAGTTGAACTTACAAATAGTAGGCATTTAAAAAACATCAATGCGGAAACTTATTGCTCAAACATGTTTCACACAAGACAAAAACAACAAGTAGTATATACCATAGCCTTAGTTTTCCTTATATTACATTATTAGTTGTATAACGTGTACTTTCTATAGCTTTGACCGAGAACACGTATAGGGAGTAATGAGCAGGAGACTGAAAGTGTAGTAGAAGTCTGTGAATATAGTTTAATTAGGTAGGTATTTACCACGTACCCAATACATTATCAGATTGAATGCGAGAAGTTTCCGTGCAGACTCTTGCAGTTTGAAACAGAAGGATATAGCGGGTAATTCCCAATGCACTGACAAACAGCTCACAAGGGCTTAATTTACTTACAACAATATAAGTAAAAGTATGGTTCGCTTGTGAAAGTCTGTAGTGGGTCTCTAAGGAAGCCCAGATGGATATCTCATACTTATGTGTTCTGCTCTCTCTCTCTCTCTCTCTCTCTCTCTCTCTATAATATAGGAGATACGGGCAAAGTGCACCACGACGTGTTCCACTAATGTGGCGTCTGTATGTATGTAAGGAAATACCTACTACATCCATGCCTTTACTTTCGCTTAAACCCGTAAGTATGTAATTTGCTGGTAAAAAATTGCGAGCGAATCACACGAGCTTGCAGTAGGAAATATATAAGTGAAATTTCAAAAGAAGAAAATGGTAAAAGCAAAAAGAGAGTACTCTTTATTATACACAGACATTGAGTTCGTTAGTAACAAGAGTACAGAATTCAGAATACCTTTCTAAGCCAATTTTAAGCCACACACATATGTCATGTGTCACAGCCAGCCGTTGCTTCTACCCAGGAACCCTTTTCCACTATTTTTCCATGTGAGCTGCCATTATTAGTGTGGAAATGTGGTTGTGGTGCAAGAGAAGTATATAATAATATAGATCGAGGTAAACATACATGAATGAAGCACAAAAATCCTATTTATCTCTCATAAACTTGCAATGTATGCATTAGGAACATTATTGCCGCTTGTTTGACTGCAATATCGTATTGGACGCCGCCAATCTGTAGACATATGCAAAATTGTATCTCTCTATATGTCTGTAGTCTATAGGGAAGTATAAAATATGCTCTGCAAGAGAGGAACTCTTTAGGTAATCATATGTCAAAGTTTCTAGACGTGTAGAGAACATACGGTGAAGAGCTTAGCTGCTTTTGTTAGTAGTATTACCGCAGAGGTAAGTAATTCATAGCAGAAAAAACGCATCTTATTTATTATTTATTAACTTACCTACGTCTACTATACTTAAGAACCACAAACCGAGTAATGGAGTTATGCAAAAACTCTTCTTGCTTGCTTTACTTGCATCTTCTTGTCCGTAGTATTTTTCAGCAGTCTCGAAAATATTATGTTTAGACACAGGTAATTTAATATGCAAACTTCCAACAAAGTATGCACGACTTACTTTTGCTTGTACTACACACAGGAACTATTGACTTTTCTATATGGCAATTACATATGTAAGAGAAAGCCTGGCAAATTGTGCTTTTCCTTTTTGTTTTCGTATTTACTAGATTACATTCTGCTGCTTGGAAATCTGATTTCCTGATTGGTGAATAATGTTACGTACCTCTCTACTATCATCTAGGCACTTAGACACAAAAGATATAATCAAATTTCCTCCTGAGATCGATGGAAAACTTTTGTTTGATGATAATGGATTCATACATAACTAAATCTCCAAACCAAAAGAGCTTTTCAATCTTACATCACAAAATGTACTGCTTTATACTTACATTAGGTATACAAATAGACAGATAAAATTAATAAAATATATGTTGAATTCCATATTCCAATAAAGCTAATTTCTTGAAATAATGCATCGATCTATTTATTAACCTTTCAAAGCTTTCCTATTCTGAATTTATTAATCTAATA
Organism: Pogonognathellus flavescens; assembly: GCA_019776165.1. Taxonomy (NCBI): domain Eukaryota; kingdom Metazoa; phylum Arthropoda; class Collembola; order Entomobryomorpha; family Tomoceridae; genus Pogonognathellus; species Pogonognathellus flavescens. The sequence continues at coordinate 38,749 of JABASD010000068.1, read as the reverse complement.
GCATTATTGACAGATGACTCTGTCGTATCTTTGTCACAAATAATTTCAATACTAGATTCCTTTGAAGGGAAAAAAATAATGCAATGTAATAATAATTTGACCCACAAGCCACAACTGATTGAAATTGTAGACCTATTACATTGGCAAATAAATTTAATTATTACAGTGACACCAGAGAGCTAGAGAAGTGGATAACCCTAACTCTGCAGGAACAGAATTTACATACAATGCATAAGAACTTGTCCTTCACCAACATGATTTTTAGGAAGTTTGTATGTGAACAAAAGATGCATCGATTTTTGACGCCTGTATTTTGACACAAAGAAATAATGAAATAGCATAATTCTTCCACGAATCCCATGCAAATCAATACATATACTTTCGAAGTATATACCATGCATAAAGACGGTCATAGAATTATACAGGGAACGAAGGTATTCACTAATAACGTGTAAACTAGGCTTTTGCTTTCTTCAACCTCAGACTGCATTTCATTGTATTCAGTAATAAATGAGGACATGCAAATAAACACGACTGACTGTTTTGCTTTATGCAGTCATGTACGAAACAGAGCAATCGTAACTACAAAGACAAACTTAAATAAGCTACAGCCCCTGCACGTACCATTCTACTATTTTCTTTGTCGAAATTACTCTTTGAACGAACAGAGAATTGGACTACATAGAATTATTCGCATTCATTTTCATGTCAACTGTAAATCAACCGAGAACGTATAATAATAGCAAAATATGGAAACATCAAGACAGTAACATTTGAGTTGTAAAGTAAAACTCATGTCAACATACTCCATTTGAAGTACCCCTCATACTTCTGTGTGTATTTTGATGATAAAACGAAAAGCAATTACAAAGACGTATTATTTCATCTGATGCATGTTCCGCAGTAGTACATTCCGTTCATTCACTGTATACCGACTTACGTAATAATAATTGTGCCGAGTGAACATATGCAAGATACTGGTGGAAAAAACTTTTCTTCCCGATATCATAGTGATGAATTTCCCCGTGAATACAAAACATTTCCCAATTTTATGGACAAAAGTATCCAAATTGCGTAAAAACAAACAAATTCTTTAAAATGTAAAATTGTCCCAATTTTTTCCTTCATGGTATCTCGGGGAAAAAAGTTTTCCCCGAGATACCATGAAAATTTCCCGGTATCGCGAGTTTTTTTCCCACCAGCGGGCATAGAGTTATTTGTTTGTCTAAATTGTATAGGTATGTGAAATGAAGGCCGTAGGTTGTAACGGTAACTGGAATGTTGCAATAGGACACAGCAGATTATATTCACTAGGTAGAATGTAATAGCCTCGTGATGGTTTTAAATATTAGAGCAAAGACCTGCACTGTATGCACACACATTTTCAAGAACTCATTAAGAGAGTCATTAAGTCCACTGACTTATGCGGGTGGTCTCTCCTCTCTCGTACTTAGTTCTCTCTCCATTTATTATGGCGTGTGCATTATACAACGGTGAAATGGCACAGAAAGACAGGGACGTCCTGACTCTTTGTTTCTCATTAAATCCAGAAGGATGGCCTATCCTAAGACTGTTGCTCAATTATTAATAGTCTTCTTCTCTTTCCATTATTCGACAGATTATAGCCAGAGCAATATACAAAGAGCATTCGCCCCTGTCTCGGTCCTACTGTTCCTAATGTAAAGAAGCGATAAATAAAATTATATTAAAATTAATATACACAAACATTTTAAACATGTCTTTGCCACCCCGTGAGCATTTGCAGTGTATAAATATCTGAAACAAAGTCTTGTTGTCACCAAAGCTTAAACAGACCTTATCTTCCTTTCTATTTTACATGCAACTTCCCTGCTGGATTTATTGTTATGTATTTCCGTACAGTATAAAATTCTCTAGAACTAGAACACATTTTACTTATCGTTATAATATAGTTTGGAAGCTTCTGCTACTAATGGAATCCTAATTAACATCGGTAAAACTGCTAGCGTCCATTTGTCTCCATTGTGTTATGTTGCACATAGCATTAGTACACACCCGTCATTCCTAAAGATTATACTTCGACACTTTAACGGAGAAAAGTTGTAGCGTCCATACACGACCAAGAGACAAGCAAAGTGAGAGAAGCCAAGGCTAATTACTCAGCAGGAGTCACTATCGATCAAGTTTAACTGAGCTAAAACATATTATGTATGCTACTTGCATTATATCTCTATACACTTTCATATATTAGGGACCTATATGATATTTGAAGCCTATATAAGGGAAATAGTGTCTCTTTCCGTAATAAATAGTTATATGGGCTTAGGAGTCTTGTCGTTAGTTGTTTGTAGGAGTTTGTGCTTAAAACTCTCATTCAGATAAGTACTTGTATTTAGTTTGACAACAAAAACGCAGGGAACGGGTGCATATGGTGCACACAAGTTAACGTTTTGTGAATGTACGTGTCTTGATAATGCGACTTCTATACACTACACACATTACATGTCTGCTTATCTTCAATCGTTTTCGTCGTCCTTCCCTTTGCCTTGCCTTGTCTTTGCCCCAGTTTCCGTAAAGTAGAACGATTTACATAGGAATAGAGGCAAAAGTTGTATATTTTCTTATCTGTTCTGTACACGTAAATATTCAACACACTTTCAACGGTAGTGGTAGTCGCTGAAAGTGCAAGTAGTAATTTGGTGGGTAGTGCATGGCGGAATGAGCTGAGAGACAGGAGGAAGACAGAGGATGGAGTGTGAATGCACGATAAGCTTACCTTGATAGCTTGAAACGGGTCGGAATGAAAGTAAATGTGCTGGCGAGAGAAAAGTGTGATAATTTGCACATGAATTAACAAATTCGTTATCTTTATGGTAGATTTTAATTATTTTCATGTGAAACAAGAGAGAATATAAGGGAAAGGATTAAGACAATATTCTACTGGTTTTACTTGTACTACTTTTACACATACTTCGTCCTAACGTTGCATAATCAAGGCATACAGTGTTAAATATAAATTATAACATTTAGTATAGCACCAGTAGCAATATTAGAGTGAGTAAATGCAAATGTCCTACCTAAGTACAAGTAGTCTGATTCCGACAGATGAGTATATGTAAATATAAAGCGTACAAATTATTACAAATACACTGCCTAAAGTTTCTTGAATGAATTCACTTGAAAATTCTGTATGCCCACATACAAATTTATGTTTGTAGTAATTCAACCGTCAGAGAGAGAGACAGATTGTCCACATTATCATTTTAGGGTAGCCGGTACCTTTGTACAATTTGCTTTGTGTGTGTAGCTTGGAAATAGTTTTGCAATTTTTGCTGCCTTGAGACCGTAATTGTTTCAAGGTTCTTCATAATTAATACTAATACCACTATAAGTCATAATTTACGTATTTCTCGTTTCTAGGACAGGCTTTAGCAGAAAAAGTCGGTTGTAGTATTAGCATTATGTATGAGGACCTATGTAGTAAATGTTAAGTTTATTCATGATGACGAAGATGATGATTAGTGTGGAATTATTCATGTCTCCTGTCCGTGTTATTAATTGCATGTTACTTTACAATAAATACATCACAGTCAAGAGCGGTCTCATCAAAATGCTTCGCTGCACTTCGTCAAAAAGGAATTATTGGCGAGACACCTTTTCGTAATAGAAAGGGGAGAAACGCATTGCATATTTATTTTACAAGCGAAGTCTCATTAGTATTTAGGACGACATGTGATTGAGCAAGGGTCGAAATGATAAATAAATATTTAAACTGTGTAATGCACCCTACATGGCTTTCTTTCTCTTTCAATTAATTCGATATTCATTCAACGGCAAAGCCCTAGCAATTCCGCTAATTCCTCACATACAGACAGATATAATCTTTAAGCAGCAAATCCCAATGAACGAGGAATAAATTCACTCAGAAACTGTGTGGAAAATGTTAGAAGCAAATATTTACACATCAAACAGTAGTATCTTGCACATATGCAAATACTTCTACGGTAGAATAAATGAACTGCCACCTTCCTAAGGTAGGTACGTTTAAATTTCCATCAAAATGTGGAGCAAACTTTAACTGTATAACAAATAACTTCGTATTTTCACGTTCGTGTAAAGCATACCAAGGTTACCCTTCAATTACCAAACCCGAAAGGTTAAAATCATCAACATGACAGAGTGTTAGATGTAAAAACGGTTTTTAAGCAGGGACTTATGAAGGTATATTAGATCGTTGTAAATACGCAGAGAAATAGTTTTGTGTACCTTCAGCTGCAGAAATTTCTTTCGCTTAAAGGATTTGCCACTGCGACTCGTGAGAACAGTTTTATTTACACCGAATTGTGAATAAAGTTGAAAAGGTGTAAATAGAATACCTACCTCGAACAAACAATGCGGTTTTGCGTATGTTAGTGAAGGCAAAAGAAAATGGGCTAAAGTTTTTTCCACTTATTTGTGAGGAATTTCGATTAGATTGGAGGAGGAATATAGATTAGTGTGAAACTTTTAGCAAATAATAGTAAAATGAAAAAAGTGGGTGGGCTGAATGAAGAAAATCTTTTGCGTCCATTCTTCAGCCTAGATAGATACAGTTTGAAGCACAATCAAGTTAGCTCACTTCAGCGGTCTTGAAAGCAAAGGAAAAACTTTGAGTTTTGTTCCAAATGGCTAACTTTGTACTTTCCAAGTACGACCAGCCTAACGAGTAAGAAACCAACGAAGAAAATGTTTTGGTGAAAGCTGCTCTAGTTTAGAAATAGATTTTATTACACAGCACTACCTACTTCACATAAACCATGTAGGTATACGTTGTACTCCCATCACTAAATCACTACTAATAATATAATGAGCTGGTAGCTCCAGCAAAATGATAAGTACTATATAATACTTCAACTATACGCAAAAGACTTGCAAAATTTATTAGACGTGCCTACCTTGTACTATGATTACACTTACACTAGTATACTCTTATATAAATAATATGCATTAACTCAACAAAGTGTACTTGCTATGCATTCACCCTTGTTTGTTTTACAGCTTATTATTTGCGAGTAAGATTCTATAAAGAATTCTATAATTATTAGTATTAGTAGTTGGGATTCCTGAGGCAAAGGAGAATTTGGTTTGTTGAGAGAGCTTTAGCTAGGGAGCGTAATTAAAATATACAAAGTCAAACTTGGAATTTAGGCTGAACGAGGAGATTGGGAGTCTTTGGCAACAAAAATCATTGTAGGAATACCTATACAGTCGCATGTTGAAGCTCAATAATAGCTCCACGACTAAAACCGTGTATGGTTAGCTTACCTTGCCTTTTCTTATTGCTTTTTTCCTTAGGAACTTTTATACTTACTTACAGTATCATTTCTCTACGTGTGAGTAAGTACTAGGATGCCTACGTTCTGGCTGACATACTTTTGCGTTTCGGTTTGAGTTTGGGAAGGTGAAAAAAGAAAAGGATCAAGTGCAATTAGAAACGTGGGAGCAGCGAAACCGGTACCGGTAGAAAAGTTGTAGCTGGTTGTATGTAATGTAAGGTTGATATGTCAAATCCCTTGCGAATAATTCAAACGCTTTGATTCAAAACGCCGTAACGTAATCTAATCTTTAGTTAAAAATCAATAGTCTGCAGAATGGATTTATCGATTGCCTTGTAAGCTTTCTCCTACGGAATCCAATGAATGTGGCTTGAGAAGAACAAAAGAGTTATGAGAGTCAGTCTCTCTTTATATTTAGAGTTCTGGAAGAATTAATATCGTGGAAAAACAAATTCGGTGTTATTGTAGGTACACTAACATTGTAAAATATTGTGTTAATCTTGTACATCTAGGCTTTGTCAAACTTCTATGAAAAGGTTATTACAAACAGGACGATGGGAAACGCAAATTGCAAATTCTTGTATTTTTATTGAGAATTAAATAGTTTCTTGTTTTTACTCAGAAGATAATTGGATATACATAGACACACAGAGTTACTTGAGCATGTTGCAAAGGAAATCAATATTTCCCATGAGGAAAGTTATGATTTTAATACTTTTGGGGATTATTAATGTATTGTGTATAGCATAACGCATTGGTAAACTGAAAAAGGATCTTTCCTTGACGTGCTGTCTCTAATTGCACTTTCATATCATTAAGTGGATTATGTATGAATTTATTTACCGTGTAGGTGAATGAAAGTTATACTGTATGTGTAATAAGATTCGGGATTTGTTTTTCAAGCATTACATAAACATTATGCTCATTCCTTGAAAAACAAGATCATGAATATTTTAATCAATGTATTATGTTACTCAGGATGTTATTACTAGACTACAGAGAATTACTGTAGATAACAAAACTACAATAATTTAATAAATTACTAAACCTACATTTGCCTAAAACAATATCTTGTACAGGACATGTAGTAAAATGTACATACCTACCTACTACTTATACTCAAAATGAGTTAAGGTATCTAATTTCCAATTTCATGAAATAAAATAATATTATAAGGTAGGTTGCAGTTAATTGGTTGTAAACATATAATGTAGGTGCCATGTAATTAGCGAGCAATACAATCGAAATCTGTAGGAATCCCACGGTACAGTTTGTAATTTGATACACTTCTACTAAATTAATAATAATAATTTGGAATAGGTATCATATTAACATATTTACGATTCCGTCCGCCAAGCTGAGCTCAGCGATGCTGCACACTACACAGCATGGTATTTGCATACACATCCAACCTAACTTAGGTTGTCTGACAAGTCCCTCTATTTCCAATTATTCCCTCCAAACCTTGGACTATATTTGTAATAGGTATAGTAAAAAATAGGGGTGCTCGAATAACAGAGGTGTATGGATGTTGTACATACATAAATGTACATGGAATCGTTTGTTTGGATGTACCCAAACGAGGTTAAACTTTAAATATTATGTTGCATTATGGAGATGAGAAAGTACAGAACAAGATAATTATTAGTCCATATATACATTTTAGTGAGCAGAATATTTTAAGATTGTTTGTGTACTGTTTTGTAAAATGACATTATTGCATCTTTATTTGTGCCAAGAATTAAATTTCTGATAAATAATAAAACACGAAGAAGGAGTGACCATAGGTATTTAATATTACTAAAAACAATGTACCTAGAATATCTGTATCCGTGAATTCCACCAATGCAATACACTGTAGTAATGCGGAGTGGGAATAAATACTATGTCCACAGTATTATATCTACGTAGTAGGTATCATTCTGAACATGTATTTTCTTCAAAATACTATGTAACTACAAACACCAAATACTCGTGAGAGTAAAAGCTGAATTTTGATACTTTCAATGGTATGACCATGTAAACGTACAACAGTTTCTGCATGACTTTTCACAACACATTCTTCACAATCTTTTTTCAGTTCGCTGAACGTATCTGTTTCATTATAGTGTGTCAATATCAAAGTTTGCCGTTTAACTTTATGTTCCATACAAATTTTGAAAACGCAAATTTGATGTAAAATTCAATTACAAATATTTGTATCCAATTTTATTAGAAAATCTGCGTGCGAGGCATCGTATTATAGGTATGGGTTACTATCATGGGTATAAATAAAATAGTCTCGTGTTTATACTCTTGTGCTTCATAAAGATATATATTTTGGGGAGGTGGTTGTTAAAATGAATCAGATGCAGTTTACGCCCAGGAAAGAAAACTTTTGTTAAACTGTGAGAATATTTTGGCCATCTACCATCTGCACCTCTACTCGTATTATTATAGAATTTTTTAGATACCTGTGTATAAGACCGACAAAATATTTCACCAAGTTAACATACGAATTACCGAAAATGCTTCCAAACTCTTAGCAATGGAGACAGAAAGGAGATAAAAACATCCAAGGTTGAATAAACCTCTAGATATAGTGAAGCCTATAAGATACTACGTTATAAAAATCTATAGCTATAGATTCTGCCAAGTTTAGAGTCAAGTCAAGTAGATCCAGTCGGCACTCTGTTGGCTCTTGTGTAAGGCAAATTATTTTCTTGCTGTGCTAGTATTCAACTAATATAAAGTTATGTAAGGAAAGTTGTTCTAATGGATAAGTTGCACTTTAAGCTTCAACTCGAACTGTACTTTCTAGCAGGGAAATTCCAGTTGAGGGGAAAAGCGGAGAAAACCGGGACGGGACTGCTGCTTGCTCTTTCTTGTTCAAATACTTTGTATGACTGTACTTGTGTAGTTCTTTTCCATGTAATAGTACTTATCTATAAAGTAGGAAGAAGGAGAATGAGAAGGAAGAGCATCTTGCCACAGTCTAGGCCATCACTTAGTGTTAGTTTAACTCTCCATGCATTTTTGATACTCTTTTTCTTAGATTTACTAGTCAATACTCACGTGAAATGCTCGTAAAAGCTTTTCAACCAAGTTTTTCCTAGTTAGACTTGTGCAGTGGCAGAAAAACATTCCTTAATGCATCTTCATCCTTTGGAAGTTGAGACGATTTTAGATTTCTTTCCGGAAATCCTCAATGTATATCCATAAAAACCGCACAAATAATACTATTCACATTTTTCTAAACATAGAAAACACATTCAACAGTAGTAATGCAGTCTGCCATGTACTTTCACAACTATATTACAGTTTAGACTGGTCAATGTATAAATTCACTAATACATTTCAATCTCAATAATGTTCTCTGCATTTCCTCAATGTAAAGAGAACATTCAACTTTCAGCAGCACTAAAAATTAATTCAAGATATTTGCATGAACCCATAAAATTTGAATTTCTATTACAACACGTCCACCTACATACGTACCTAGAGTACCTACTAATTCTTGTACACAGTAAGAATATATACCTATAAATAAAAGAAAAGGTAATTGTACTGTGTATTTAATTTAGGTAGACAAAAGCCTTTCTCGGCGATTCCACAATCATTAGCTACTTTATTATTTATTTCAGTGTATAGTGTGTACTTTTAATCACCACGTAATTATTCGGGAAAAACTCCGCGGCAAATGCTCCATTACTTTTATTATATGCTTAACACAGTCATGCTGTTGCTTTTAGTATACTGTTACTATATATTCGAAAGAGTTCCTCCACGTGAGTTTACCCATTATTTACTATTTACGGATTACTTATGCATTCTGCATTAATAGGTAACTAAAAGTATACTTTATAATACATGCTGTACAAAATGCTTTTATAGGGCAATATTAAGCATTTAGTTGCAAACTACCTACTTGCACTTAATAACAATAAAGTCTATTACAACTCACTCATACTGTATACTATAACCTTTATTTCATTTTATGTGAGTCCCTATACACATTTGTAGTTTCCATTACAATTAATTATACCTACAAACTACACACTTTATGCAGTTACCATAATATTGCTGGATGTTGTATATTTTTCTAAGAAAATTTGTATACACGTATATATATACATTAATCCAGCGAAAGGTAACAAACAAACTATATAGGTACTAATAATCCAACACACAAGAGTAATATTTCCTTCCTTCCTGTTTCGGTTATTATTGCACACACCTGGTTGTGTGAAAGAAGTGCAATTCGGGTATTCTCCCGAATGCAGGCAAGTCTTTGCTTATTAGTAGTGTTATTTACATGAGCCAGACTCTTTTGCCATTACCTCTCTCTCTCTCTTTGGCTGTACGAATCATTAAGTTCTTTCTGTCAAAAGAGAAAAGCAAAAAGCTTTTTGTAAGATTGCCTTTTGTAAACTTTGCTCTCATGAAACTGAACTACATAATATAATAGCGGAGGCATATATTATACATAAATGAACACGTATACCTTACTCATGAAGAGATGAAAGAGGCAGTTGATGAAACTTCACTAAGCTCCACAATCTCGTTAAAATCAACTGTGTAGACACGGCGAAAAATAATTATCGTGTTGCTTACTTTGGATTATACATAAATACTCACTTGCCTTTTGAAACCTACACAAACAAAAACCAACTTGACCTACCAGAGCAAAACTAACTAAGCCTCGTCCTCTCTTGCGCAACACACTACACTTATATGTACAGTGCAGGTATACAGAAGCTACAACTTATATACCTACACAGACTGATACGAATCTATATCATTAATAATGCACAAGATGTACTACTATACTTTGTAAAAGATAGGAGATGTGTGTGTGTGTGTGTTATGAACCACAATCTCTACCTTGTATCTCTTAAGTGTTAAAAAGTCATCATTACAACAGAAGAGATCTTCATCCTACATCTTACAAATTGTGACAGCTTGTTTCTGTAATCGACAATAATTAAATAACTTACACAAAATGATAAGTGCCGAATCGAATCTTCTCACTAATACCTAATATGTATGTAAAATCTTGTACGTACAATTTCAAGCACTTATTTATATGCACATTAATTTGTAAAACATTTTTATCTGTTTTGTGCTTAAAAGTAAATGTTAAGGCAAAACGCGAATTGAAATTTAAAACCTTGAAGTGAAATATTATGACATTACTTTTCAGCAGATTTTGGCACCGAATAAATGGCAATGGATAAAGGTGTAGCATGTAGGTTTCTATGATATTCATGGTTCACTCTTTGTTAGAGTATTTTTGCTGTAAATTCTGAAGACCTCACACATATGCCTAATATTATATCATAAAATCTTGTTACACATACAATTTTAAACTATTTGGGTACACGCAAATTATTTGTTGCATTTCTACTTTTTCTACCTATTTTCTTTGTTCTTAAAAGTAACTGTTAAGGTAAAACGCGAAGACCTTTTAAAACCTTGAAGTTAAAATATTTTGACAATACATTTAAACAGATCTACAAACTAACTATCTTAATTTGGCGTAGTTTTCTAAGTCATTTATAGTTTACTGTTTGTTTGTGAGTGTATCGTTGCTACAAATTCTGAAGACCTCACTACAGTTGTAAGTAAATATTTGCTCACGTTGGAAATGGCAGTACATGTTTTACTGTGAAGAGTTACCTAATTGAATGTTTACGGACACATAGGGCGAAACTGTGCGTTTGCGAAAAGTTAGCAAGCTTTTAAAGAAAAAGAACTGTGCCGGTGGAAGACAACAAACAAGACAAATGGTTACGGTAACATAAAAAGCAATTAGGTAAGCAAATAATAAAACGAGTACACATGAGAGAGCGCAAGTGAGTCTAGAAGCCAAAGGTAAGTAGTAGCAGCAGCAGAAGTTGATGTACCTACATAAAATTACATTACTCCCATACAAGGACAAGAGAGAGAGAGAGAGAGATGTTATTTATTTCAGTTGGGTTTCGTGGTTATTCGGCAAAGAGCCTATCAACCCACATTAGAACTAATACTCTGAGAAAAGCATCTGAACTGTGTATGTTCTGTGAATAGTTTGGTTGTTGGTTGACTAAGCTGAAATTCAGACGCTTTACTTAAATTAAGTAATCTGTATTCTGTATGCATCGACGTTCTTTCTGTTATGTGCTCCGTGTACTTCCTCCCACCACGTCCCATACCAACATACCTACAATTCTCTCTTATTCAACACTCATCCAGTCACCGATGGATAATGCATGCTATTATCGGTTGCCTCACTATCCCTACACTTACAGTGTACACCAAAACCCGGTAAAATTACCTGCCTGGCAATGGCAAGCCGGGAGAAATGTTATTTTTCGATTTCAATACGCTATTAGTATGTGTAACACTGCAATACAAAGGTCCGCATTACCATTAAATACATATTCGACAGAGTTTCGTGAAACCGAATGCAAACGAGGATTACCAATCATATGTCTGTCGTTTGTACATGTAATTGTGGATGTAACACTCTTGGGGAATTGCAACTGCCACCAGCAACCACCATACTATCGGCGAATTTACCAGGCTTGTTTGTTTTGCGCACACTAAATGTTTGTAGCAGTATTTTAGCGGTATAATATCTAGAAGTAGCATAGTAAAGTAAAAGTACCTACACTCACTCCTGTAAAGGTTATGTAAGTACACTCTCCAGTTTTGCTCATGATGATGTTGGTTTACCTTTGGCTATGGTATGACAAGAGAGATTTTCTGTATAGGAAACTGTATGTGTAGTTTAAATTATAAACATGTTTTTATATATAGGTTAAGCTCTTTGAAATTTGTACGCCTACAGCCCATGCAGCTGTAACAATAAAGTGTTCATGTGTATGTAATTCTTATAATACATAATAAATTCATTCCATATATACACTGTACACGTTTATCAATGGAAAATCAACATGTTTTAGCAACACACTGTGGTTCTTTTGTTTATTAACAGAGATTATCAACGTTTTCCTTTATGTGTACAGCTCCTGGTTCTCCTACCTCTATTTTTAATCCAATATTTGATCTGATGGCTTACAAAGCAAATATCTACCAATACACACTACTACTACGTGTGGTAGTATTTGCATTTATAGTAAAAGTACAAGGTACATGGTATTCTCAAACACAGAATTAAACAGAGTTACTACTATTTCTATCCAAGACATATTTAACGTAACGAAATGGAAGTACGAGTGAGTGTGTCAGAGTTTTAGGTACTTTAATAATCAGGCAACAAAATCAGTTCTGTTTTATATTCGAGTGGCTCTTGAAATCAAGTCGTGTCAAGTCGAATCGAATCAAGGCAACTCAAATCACTTTAACTGGGACACTTTTACACTTCGTTTTACTATAAGTGCTGTTTGATTTACTACGTATATATGTACATTTTATTTGTTCCAGTCTTATTATTCCAATGCGCATTTTATTCGTTGTTTTTGTATACCATGGAATGTTGCATGTGTTTAAAGATAGTAGTTTTGCAAAATATTATAAAACACGTGTATGTGTTATGTTGGATTAGACATGTCCACCTACTGTGTCCTATATAACTCTGTACGGCAATAAACAACAATATCGTAAACTTAAACAAGACTGAAATGAGCCGGTTATAAAGTTGTTGGCTTAATCCTGGGGAATTATTACAGTCGCAAAGTTGACTGGCGTTTGTAATTACGTAAAACTTGAATTAACATTACATGATGCAAATACAACGTGACAATCCTTATGTTTCCCCTAAAGGTACAACAACGGAGCGGAGACACTATGAAGTAAATGTTGCGGCGGCTATGGGCTGCACTTAATGCTTGTAGAAAGTACCAGACGTGGAAGACGCATTGTTTCACATTCAAATTTTGTATGGGGACTTTGTTTCTCAACTTTATTTTGATTTTAACTCTGGCTGTTGTTGGTATTATGGTGTATACGTGATTTGTTTAGGAATGCCGTGTTGTCTACATCGAAACATCGTGCTCTTTGTACAATTTAGCGTGACCTTATCAAAATTTTATATTTGCATACGCCTAAGAAGTAAGTGAACGTATACGGATATACCATGCAAACGGGTAGGTAATAAGCAGTGCTGTATGCATACACAAAAGAGTTTTTAGTGTAGAATTTTAGGTTTCGGGATTTTATAGTGTCTTTATTCTCCGACTCGAGACTGGTATGAGACTGTGCGACTGCATATTATTATTAGTAAAGACTTTTTGTAACTTTGGCTTATAAAATGGTGAGCGTAAATACATCGTCATTTCGGTGTTCTTGGAGACAATGCTGCTATATACAGAAGAATGGATGTGTATACCCATATAGAAGAAGTTTAAATTGAATGCATCAGTATCCAGTGAAACAGTTGCATTTGAAGAAATTACTAAAGTTTTCCCTTTATAGCATAACGTCTCAATTTCATTCCTTCTCATTCCACTCGAGGCAGCAAAAACTTCCAGAAAACGCTCACCATTTCGTTTTACTGCAATCATTTTATACACTACAGGTTTTTTCAACTCAATTTTTATCAGATAATAGAAACCGCTTTTGGAGTCTTTTCAAAATATAAGCATTCTTTCAAAATTCTAAGTTTCAACGAAGTCTTAAAGAATCTTCTGGGAATTATCGGGTAGAGAATTAGCAAGCAGGAGTGTCTCCACGACAGAGTAAGTGACTAAAACGTCTATTTTTAGAGGTGACCCTTTCGGAGTGTACCTAGACTGAGTTGTAGACACTGAAAAGAGAAAATGTAGCAAAATCGGAAAACAAAGCTATTTCTCCTGGGTGAGGAGGACAGGACAGCTGAAATCACATGAAAGAAATGTTTCATGGGGACATTGGACGTGTCTCCATTTGGTATTCAAATGGTTAAGTATATGTACTCTTTAGCACTCACATATGCATGTGTCCTGATTACAAATTCCATACACGTTAGTCATCAAGCTCATCCTTGCAAACAGTTGAGTTCTTTATAAATCTGAAAATTGCTCTTACTCACACACACACTCTCTCTCTGTATATATCTGTAGTTTCCCAAATGTGTCAGTGTAGACAGCGACAGAGCGTCCTGGAAATTGTTAGTTTTCATGATGCAATGTTGTATTTATGACTGAAATGACTTTACGTTCATTTCATACAGTATCAGGAGTCTCACACTACATAGACACATTTTTATGTCTGGTAACTACATGAGTATACCTAAAAGTATTAGGTAAAAAGTCAGAAGTACCTTAGCAGTAAGTATAAATATGTACAGCTTCCGTACATGAGTAATCCAAAGAGACATGCAATAATAGCTCATTTCCGCTCGAGCACAAGTTTGTTTAAAGGTTCAATTTGCTCTGGTTTTTATTATCATGTGTATACTTACTTGTGTACTTGTGTAGCACTCTAAACAAAATAAAACGAACAGTTTGCATTGCGATAATGCTGAGTGAGCCCACTTCTCTAGCCTAATGCAGAAGAAAACACAGCTCATAATATAATAATGTACACAAAGCAACCATTAGACATCAGTCAGCCAGTTGAGAATTGCAACTTTATGAGATTTGCATTATAAACCTTAATTTGCCTACACGAATTCTCTCAACCTACTACAGAAAATAATAACAAAGGTGTTCACGCAGGTATTCACCTACGAGATTGTTCTCTTGGTAGTATACAAAATAATACCTGTACCAACTGAGTTTATAAGTCTTAAGTGAACATAACCTGTCAAAAATAAAATTGAACGTGTACAGACAGAAAACTAAACTCCGTGTTTGCAAGATGGAATTCAAGCGAGTAAAATATCTGGGAATTTCTTAATGGACTCGTGGCGTGGTGAGATGGGAACTGACAGATACAATGCACTTTTGTGCTTTACACATAATATTATACTTACACAACTTATTATTAAAGTGCAACTGCACGTAAAAGTAAGTAGGTTTACTATACGATGTACATATATACTATATAATAAACAATTTACTACAAATATAATATAGTAATAACATAAATATATATATACATCCATACAAGTAGAAGTCATTTGGGCCGACTCAATAATATATTTTGCGTTCATGTTAGTATATTATAGGTAAGTATGAAATTCTGATGCATTACACCCAGTTAGAAAGAATGCAGGCAATTTAGAATGTAATGTACCGAGTCATTGTGAGTGTGAGAGTATCTCTCAAACAACAAAAAGACTCTCCACTCTTTGTCCAATTCGAATCTACTCAACTCAACACGACTGACGTAATGCACAAAGCTTATTAAACTTGGGACTTTTAAATATTATTCTCTTTAGTACTTTTAATTTCCTCTTTACTTTGATCATTTTCTTTTAAAGGATTACAGTTTGACTTTTAAAACCTGTAATAATAAGTTGAGCTAAAGAATTATCCATCGCTGTTTGTGTTGTAGGTTTGTTACGGATTTTACAATCAGCTAATTACCAAGCGAATATAAATAATTATGGAGTTACCCAACCATAGTAAATGCTCCTGTATTATAATAATGCCTCTGTCATCTGTATTGGAATTTAAAAGGCACTTTTAACGTAATGGGTTGCTTGTTCATTTTTATCTGATCAAAAGGTATTTCTTACTTTGTCACAAAACTGGCTTGTTGTCAGCCATGTCTAGGATTTATAAAGTTTTAAATGAAGAAAGAAGAGATGTGAGAGGAAGTAAGTCAACAACAAGAAGTGTTTTGTGTTTGCAGTTTTCTCAGACAGACGCATGACAAAAGTAAGCGATAGAGACGAAGATATATTATAGGTTACCTGTATGTATTTCTATATATTAGCCATAAGGTTGGTAGTATTTATTTTCAGGAATTCCCACAAGGGAGATCTCACGTTACAACTGGTAGACAACACAAGCAAAAACTTTTCGTTCCTTCAGAAATATCCGTTAAGTCCATACAAACATTTATTACATTTCCCCATCAATATAAACCATAACCACTTTTTCTATATATAGCGTAAAATGGCAGAGTTGTAATCACATGTCAAATAAATGCAACTCAAGTCAACACTTCATTCCATCTGAGACAGAAATTAGGCGAAACTGTTACTGAAGTACATGAATAATAAACAGTAAACAGTTTCTGGTTTCGAATGCAACTCAAATATTCATAAAACTTTGTTGATGTTTTGGTGGTGATGGCATATCAATTTAAAAAATATTAATTAATTAAGCAAACACTCCTGCTTTATATTTCATAATATTTTGTTTTTCATGTGTTGAAGTGGGAAATGAATGGAATTACCCAAAGTGATGATATGATGTATGAAATGAAGCCTATGAAAGAAGCGAAACAGAAAACTCATTCATCTTCTCTTTCAGAGAGAAGATTTTTGATGAAGACTCTAATTGGGTCAAATTAATGAGCTCATACTCACAATAAACAAGATATGACAGAATCCTAGCCTCATCGATATAAATAAAGTGGAACATCTGGAACTTCTTATAAACATCCGTTCTGATAACATTAGCGCTCAATTAATTAGCAAAATAAATACGCTGTATCTGACAGGTCGTGTTTTTCTATACTGCTAAAAGTTGCACATCTTTGAATTAATCACAAGCCACAGGGTATTACATGATGAAAACCTCAAGAACTATTATCTTCATTAAAAAACAGATCGCCATGAGAAAAAGCTTTCGAAACTAAATACATATTAGACATCCTATATTGTTAGAAGGTAAAAATGCACAGATATAATTTTGTGTTACATTTTTATATACGAGGCAATGTGTCAACGTGCCTTAGGTGCTGTGATGTTTTTTTGGACCATTTCCTTTGCAAGTGCCTAAACACATTTATCGTTAGTTTAGGTGGTTACCCCTATTACTCCTATTTTACAGATAGTCCATTAAGGATTTCGGAAGTTTGAGCTGTTTTGGGCTGTAATGCATTTTAGTAACAGTAGATTTGTTTTTTATGTTCCATTTATTTATTCTAGTACACTTTCTTCAAACATAAACACTTGGAGATATTTGTTCCTTCTATCTGACATTACTGCTGCATAACACCAACACGATTTGTACATAATACGGACGGACGAACGTTACACTTCCTTATTCCTCCTACTAACTATACAGCTATCACTATACATAATAATAATAGGAATACTATGGATTTATGGCTTTTAGTAAAACTGCATGGAAAAACGACCAAATGTACAAGAAAGAATACAACATATCGTAGAACAGAGAATAAGTAAAGTGCATAAAGGTACCATTGAACTGTAACAAACGAACCCGTTGCAAAAGACTTGCAAACTGACAGGCGAAAAAACAAGGAGTAGAAATGCAATAGAAAAGGTCACGTCACAATGAGTTAAGTCAAGGAAATGGTACAAAGCTCGATCAACCATCCGTATTCTCCTCGATAGAAGTTCCTATAGTAAGTAACTATAAACGTGAAAAATTCTTTTTCACACTATGTTTTCTTTTCTTTGGAGAAAAAGCCATTTATTTCGGGATTCATGCTGTCTCTATATAAAATGAACTCACAGAGATACATTGCACTGGGATTGGCAAAGCAAACGAAACTCCATGTAGACATATTATATAGTATAATTTATATAGCCCATTTATATATATATATATATAAACATATATCCATATATTATATCGTTTTGCTGCAGTTGAGCTTGGGGCCAGAAACTTATGGAACAAAACTGAGCTGAGAATCCAGCAACTGTCCAGTTTTCCGAGACTGTGTCTCGCTAAGTACCTACATAGACGTGAAGATTCATTCTCCAGAGTATTGTATCCAGAAAATGTGGCAATTTTGGGGTAGGTAGCAGTAGAAGCACTATATGATCAGCTGCAATATCAATAGACAATACGACGACAGTCTAAACATAGACGTACATTTATTTTCACTTTCAAAACGTCTATAGGAACACGGCTACATCCAAGAGATGTGTTAGTAGGCCAAAACGACTGCAGTCATCTGGACTATGTACAAAATGTTCACTTATAGCGATATATTATACCAGAATACGTTTCTGGTGGTACTGAAAGTACTTATCTACATCCATAAGTAGTACAAGTGTACTTATTCTATAGGTCTATGACTGCAAGTGATGTAAGTGATGATACTACTAGAAGAAATACTAAAAATTCCAAACAAAATATTATGTGCTAGTATTGCTCATGTATTATAATTTATAATTCATACTACACAGTTTAGAGATTTTTGGTTAGAAGGGGAATTTTCGTCTGAGTGTCTGTAATTCAAGATAAGAACGTCCTTTGGGATGTTAATGTTCATTGGTTTAGAGTTCCACAGTGGTTATGCCTCCTTGTGTACGTTTTAATAAAAAATAAACTGTCATGTGCATATATTCTGAAGTTTACACAGAAGGATACTTAAGCAATAAGTAGTAGTGTCTCTTATAATGGCAAACTTAAATATATTATAGCCATCTTAAGAATACAATGAACCTAGTTGGTATTTTGAACTATAAACAGCTTTTCACTACACTAATTGTAACATGTATTTCATTTTATAAGCAAGAAAGATTTTTATCTACCTTATTACTTTCTTGGAAAAACAATTCATAGTATATTCCACAAAAATATCGAAAGAAACTTAAGCATCCAAATGTAATTATTCTTATAATTACAAATTTAATGCAACTCGTGCTTTAATATACAGTAATCAAGATTAATTACCACGTTATCTTGAATGCAATTGCATTTTGCACTATAGGCACTGTCATTGCAATCTGCATATCTATAATTTATATGCATTTGGTAAAGTAGGACTAGCAGAGTAGGAACATTAGTAATGCTTGTGTGGAGATATGTTTATATTTACTACGTACATTACTTTGTTTGTTTGTCTAAGTTTAATTGCTAAAGTAATGGTGTGTTTATGCCTGCATCTCTAGGTACTTCTGTTTATTTAGACTTATTATTTGTTATATTGAACTCTGACTGACTCATTTACCTCTAAGCATCATAATCATAACATGATTGTAATGAAAGTAATGATTAATGAATATGAATGGTTATTAATAATATGAGTGTGTATAACATAAATAAATTTATGTAAGCCGGAAACAAAGAGGTAGTATTTGTGGTTTGTGGGTAAAAAACATTTCATAATTAATAATAATGTTGGATTGATTTCCTAATTGTATTTAACTGTAAATACACTTGAGTTTAGAATAATTGACTTTTTGAAAGCTGATTAGCCACTGTTGTTGCATCTCATAAAATATAACATAGTTCTAAAACAGACATCATTAAAACCATAAGCAGCTTAATTAATAAAGTTACAAGAATTGATACGATCCACCGAGCAATTTAAGTAGACAACTCTGGCAATTAACATTAATTTTTAATTTATGGGATAATTCCCATACCACATCATTCAGCTGCAGTGCAATGCATTCTCTATATAGATATATCTCTTCCTACTACATGCTATACGTTATAGCAAATACAAAAGTAACGTGATATAACATAATTGTATGTAATGCATCGTAATAGTCTATAGTTAAAGTTCTAAAGCTGTTTGAGGAATGCAAATACAGTAAGCAAAATCTTATTATAATTGAGAACAATAAAACTTCAATAACTCAGTGAGAAGTCCATCCAATTACCTACAGTACAAAAACTTGACATTTTAAACGCATCGCATGGCTATATCTGTATCTCTCTATATAATACACAGAGACTTATACGTATCTTGAAACAATTACAGTTATTATTCGGTATTCCTATAAAACACTAAAGTGCATAGTCGAGTTAGTCGATAAGAATTGATGAGTCGGTTAAATTCCATTGGCATCTCACACACTTTAACATGCCTCCACCTAAAAGCAATAAAAAACTTAGTGGAGAGATACAAAGAGATAAAGCTGAAAATGTAATCTGATGCATGCAACTAACACGCGTCCTACTACAAATATACTACTAATTCTACCACTACTTTACTCCTTTACTACATGTCGTGTACCGACACCTCATCAAATATCAAACATCAACTTCAGCCACTACTTCAGCCACACCAATCCACTCAGACACCTTCACAAACTGTTTTATTGCCAGCGCATGTAAAGTTCTTCACGTTGCTCTGAATGATGTGCCGTCTCTATATTTAGTGAGTAACACCATCAGCGTGTTAAAATGTTAAAATATAAAACTATGAATATACTGTGTTACAAGTTTTTACAACACAGTACACATGTACCGGAGGAGTACCACTTTGGTTTGTAATAAAATACTTGTACCAGTCAATTAACGGCTGCTTAGGTAAAACACAATGAAAAAATCATCGTGGAATTGGCAGGAACTTCATCATAGTTGTATCTGGTAATTGTAATAGAAATTGTGTTTATCACACTGTCTGAGTCTTATAAAATAAAATCCGCTTCACCTGACTGGAATTTTGACTACACCCTGCTTGTTCTTCCACTTGGAGCATTATTACTATGGTATATACACAGTGGTATATATATGGTAAATGAATTTGACAGAATTGCAACAGAACTGCATTGCATACAGTTGCATATGCTTGTAGAAAGATGAAGATAGGAATAAAGTGAGAAATGAAGACAAGACAAGAAGACAAGAGAGATGAGATATAGAAATGCCTTAGCACGGAGAACCTTGTGGAGGAAGAATAGAATGGAGTGACTAAAGACAAGTTGGTCGGGGTAGCTGACCTACCGCTAGGACGCTATCCTCTTTTTTCAGATTACTACTTTTAGCATGTTGGTGTAAAAGAACGAAACAAAAAAACGACCCTGATGTTGATTAGGTAGTGCTTTGCTATGCAACAAAGATCAGATCATGCAGCTTGACTTCACTCTGACTCACTGCAATCAGTCAACGAGATACGGAGACTCATTGAACTAGAGCAAAATTTCAGCAACCAGATCATATTATTATGGAAAGCCAAGAAAATCCCAAGTCATTTCAATAATATCTATATGTTTATATACCTACCTACTATCAGAGACATAATATGCATTATTCATGCAGTAAAACAATTTCTGATTTTGCCAGCGTATAGCTGTACCGTGTGCATTAGTCCACAGGTTTGTTTTTAGTCAGGATTATGCAGCAATAGGAAGCAATCATATTTTTCTCTTCTCCTGTAGATAGTCTTTATAAACCAGGTAGTTATTTTCTTACTCAGTTCTCAACTCTCATTAGTGTTATGTGTGTATTATATAGTCATTTCATGCTACATGCATAAATTCATACATTAAACATAAATACAATCACACATGAATAATTTACCTATACAAAGTAACTATTTTGTATATTATGCACAAGTCATTAATCGTAACTAACTAAGAATTTCTTGTAGCAACTTCTTTGACTGAGAGAGCAGTATTGTATATAGAATGCCTGTGTTTAGTGTAATGTATGAGTATATAGATGATAAATCTGTTATATATATAGTGTAGTATATATATATAGGTAGTAAATAGGTATATGGTATATCTATCTATATGTGTTCGTATTCAGTCAGAGAAATCAACGAAGCATACAGAAACATTCACCTCACCTTCTGTTCTGTCTGTCTATTGTGTGTGTATACTTTGACTCTGTATACAATTGCCATGTAGAATATCTGAAATTCATTGAAACTCTATCTTTAGAACTATGCAGAGTTTTACTTTACATTAAAACCTGCTACAGACTCCTACCTGTCTCACACTACTCACAGAGTGTGAGATTTCACATTCACAGCCAAGACGTATTTATGCTGTTGCTCTCGCAAAATGAACAGACGGCTTTTGGGAAAAAGATTTGAGACACACTGTTATCTAACCAAGTATCTAATTGTGAGATGTTGTAGCACTATTACCTAAATTGCTTTACATTTATAGATACACACGTTCATTATTTTGCTAAATATAATTTTATCAACATTATTAACATACAATTTAGATTGTGTGTACTAATTGTAGATTGAACTCTAAATAGAATGCAAGTGTTTATTCATTAATGATGTGTAAACGAAACTACCTAAACACATTTTTCATTTCTGTCAACTGCTAATAATTTGTAATTGAAAGTCTATTGAAAATATTTACCACAATAAAATTTACCTTTCTACTTATTCATACAGATTCCGAAATGACAATAAATTATGCGTAAGTGCAGGTAAATTGTTTACTATAAATTTACTTTAAATTGTATACTTCGGATTCAGTCTCCCTTGAATGTTGCAAAGGCATCCTGTAGTAATTGGTGAGTAATTTTTATTTTCGAATCAAGTATGTTTCCAGTAAAAGTAAATTATATCTATATGTATTGCAACACTTGACATTTGGTTCGTAGCGAGTTAAATATTATAATGTGGAGAATATATGGCAGATAGAATTATGGTGATGATACAGATACAACGTAAAAGAATGGAGATTCCTTTTACAATTGTATACAAAAAATCTTGAGAGATTCACAGAATCTCACATAGTAGGGAAATAATACTACATGAAAATTGAAGTGAAGAGTTGCAGGCAGCACGACTGTACAAACCACGATGAAACGTACTTGTGTTGTACAGAGAGATACTCAGCAGGGCTAAGTTTGGTTGACTTATTACTTCGCGTATGTTTCCACGTTTTTTATCCAGTTTCATTTTAGTTGGATACATCGCCTCTGGAAACACCACTAGTACTTACTTCTACTAAAGTGAAGTAGTAGGGAGAAGTCGTCGTCACCGAATGAAATAGTGTGTGTAGGTACTTATGTGTATTACAACTACACAAGTTACTAACAATAAACAAAGTAAGAAATAGTCGTCTCTCTGTGTGTGCAGACACACGAGGGCTCCAGCCATACACAACACACAGCTAAAGTAAAATAGATGCACCGTGACATGCCAGTAGTGGTACTTCTACAGAAATGTTCCTCGCCTCAACTCCGTGGATGCACGAGAGAGAACTCAACTCACAACACAAGACGAAGAAGAAAATCTAAACAATGGAATACAAAACTTTTTGCTGTAACTTTTTGGTTTTGCTGTACATCTTCTGTGTAAGTAGTAGATATATGTGAAGGGTAATGTAATATGTGTGATATAAATATATTATTGTGTGTACATGTAATCTCACTCTTTCTTTGTACTACTACTTGCAAACTCTGTCCACATATATTTGTCCATGTTCAACTATTACATATGACTTCAGCTTCGGTTTGCTATGGTTTGCTCAACTTTGTAGCAGAAGTATTCTATTTTCTACTGTCTCCTTCTGTATCTTTTCTAGATAAGACATCATTTGTCGTCCTTTAGTAATCTCTGTCCAATTTTCAATGTAACACAGGACAGTATAACGTATGTGTTTCTGCGTATACATGAGTAATGGTAATATTGCTTTTTACATAAGTACTATATACACGCATGGATTTCATGTATATACGCATGGATAGAGCTGTGGAAGCTATATAAAGACATTGAGTTCGAATCTTGTGAGAATCTGCTATTTAAGGCCAAACCGAAAAGTTTCGTTTGGCTATTACAGAAAGGGAGAAGCTTGCGTTGTTTTGAAAATGTTGCGTTTAGTCGCAAAAGGTTCAAAGAAGCCATTAACTTAGATTCCCATTGGATTCTTGTCTGTCGCTAAATGTTGGTGACTGCTTGGATTTTTGCTGTTGGAAAGTATCCACAGAATGAGTTGAGCTTTTGTGGTGTCTGCCTTTATGGTTCTACAATGCAATGCAACTTGTTTTTACTGCAACAAACATTCTTTTTCTTTAATTCACTGTCCAAGTCTCATCCAATCTACGAACAGAGAATTGGAGCACATATATAGAGAACAAGACTAATTTAAACGCTAATCTGGAGGCGGGTTTAATAATTTATTTTCTTCCCGTCAATTTGTTGCCTACAGCTCAACACATTGCAGCAGTCTTGGAATGTTTTGCATTCTCTACAAATTGACATGCGAAAGGACTGAATTGAATTATATCTGTCTCGCTCTGTTATGCAGAATTTTATTTACATACAAATATCTTGTAGGATAATAATTGTCTAGTACAGGCTTGTGTCTCCATGTTTTCCAAGTCTAAATGGATTTTCGTCTACAATTTACCCAACTAATGATAAACGCTGTAAATTGCTACTAGCTAGTTTTATTTACACACTTTACAGCCCAATATTGCCCCTAATTATTTTCAGCACTTCATATTTATATTGAAATTACATTTAGCAATAAAACCTGCATTAAGTTAACTGAAGAAATATTTTAAAACCGAAAATATTTCAGCAAGCGTCTGGTTCAAATCTTTCGAAAATGAATATCAATTAATTAATCGTTTGAGGAAATCCTTTGTAGAGTGTTGTCAGATGCATGGTATTTCATGTCACATGTCATTTTCTACTTACCAATTAGATAAGACGGTAATTGGTTTTACCGCAGTCTGCAAATACTCATTTGTAACAATTCGATTAAGGTTTCATTAGTAGGTAGTAAATTAAGCTGCGGCCTAGATTTCTAATTAACCATATATACATACCTTTAATACGCCATTTCCAACTCAACCACTACCAGCTTCATTTGAAGTTCTACTTTTACATCTGATTCCACTTAGTTAGTTTCCTCCTCCGTATTAACTGATTCGGAGGATTTTGATGAGACTTTAATTAATTCACTTACATCACAACTAACGAAATCAGTAGGTTAGTATTTCATCAAGTTAGAAATTAAAGAATCAAAAAAGATACAAAAGTGAATACTGTATATATCCAGATTGAAATATGATAGATTTTGTCTCAAACTAAAATATTTGCAAAGTTACTAATTTTATTTAAGCATAGTTTGTAATGTAGATGTAATTGGAGAGCATGCTTCGATTCTTAATAGAGGTTTTTGGTTGGTTAACCAAAATTTGCAATAAGTTGAGTTTACAATTGAATTTGAAGCCTGACCTGGTGTAAGATTCACAAGGAAAGGTTAAAGGTTGGCAAAAGTTTCCAGACACATGGTTACACGGAAGTAATACTATAAAGTATAGATGCCTTTGCTAAATATATAAATTACGCTTAAACATTTGTACTGCCACTATATAGGTGTTACACTATATATACCTTTACAGACAGTATCTACGTTGCTATTCTGGTATTACTTCTGGTTTCTCGTAAATATATTTCTGTTTCGAAGAAATTTGCTCCAAGCTCAGTTTTAGGATGCGAGAACGAGGCAATTTATTTCTGCACGTTCGCTTTCTCATAAGGTAAGAGAAAGAGAAAGCGTGGAAAATAAATGAAAGTCTGGGAATGAGGAAAGCATAAAGTATAATGGGTTGTGTAATAACTAAAACTTCCTGTCTTACATTATACGTCTTACTTTGCAGTTCATGCAGTTTTGTACCCAAGTAATGTAATGCAATCATATAACTACACACAGATACTAATACTTCCATCATCTACTTCATATGCCTATACAAATTGTAACACATAGCCAAACATAATACAAAACTACCTATAATATTGCATTATTAAAATGAAAAGATATCTAACCATAATACAGATAAGGTGTAGTATTCGTGTGGTGACTGCACTACTCAAGATTGCCAGTACTGTCAAGATTCGTGCAAATATTCTTACGTGTATCATATCTGGCACAAAATTATTGTCGTGATTCCGTGTTGTATTTAGTTAAATACGCCTTTATCCTTACTCATTTTCAATGGGTAATTACAAAAACTCACCAGCAAAAGAAAGAAATAACAAAGGAATCCCACAGTCTAAACTTTGTCCGTTTCATGTCAAATTCAACCTACTGACAAATTAATTGCACACAAAAATCATTTTGTGAGGAAAAAATCAGGCGAGAATGAGACATACAAAATTCCAAAAGACCTTTTCCAAAATAACAGGCAATTGCTGATTTTCCTGACACATGATCTATTCCATCTGTACAACTCTGCTGGATATAATATGTAACGTTAACGATTTATACAATATAAGTCGTAAGAAAACTACATATTGCTGTACAACACCCTTTTATGGATAAAATAACTCAAACACACCTAATCATGTTAGGTGTGTACATAGCGGTGGAAGTAGTTATATAGGGAATATAAATAGCGATATATTTAGCTCAACTCATGCTACCAAAGGAGTAATATTGTTTTCAACATCATAGTGTGTAAGAATGATAGACATAACTCAATATATTTCGTCGATCGGATTATTTGACGGTCATAATATAGTTTAGTGCTAAGAAAAGGCGAGTCGCATTGGTACGAGCACAGCAGAGCGTGTAGGTTGGTAGTGGCGGAGCTTTGTATCTGTCTGTAAGTCATGTAGCTGCAGTAGTGACTAGTCACAATGTCAGTTTCTCGAAGAAAGAAAGAAGAATGGGCGACAAAGTATATAGCAAAACGAGCATGGCATGAGTTCACCTAATAAAACTGTTAGATTGCTCTCCTCTCTTTCTCTCTCTCTCTCTCTCTTTCTACTACAACTTCTACTACACAGAAGTACAAACCTGCAAAGTCTTTTTCCATCCTTCCACTCTACTTTTAGCTCAGTTTCGTTCATTCAGCTTAAGTTCAGTGTGTATGTGTATATAAAAAGAAAGGAAATATTAGGAAAGTTATACATCTGCAATGCGGCACTATATACATACTACGTACACATATTCTACTACTTACGAGTACACACAACCAGTAGCTGCTGACTCCAGTTTAGTTTATTTCACTTATCTTTAGCACTTACAGCTCTACCTCGATATATTACACTACCACCACTATGCAACTCAATGCACCCAGGATACATACAAAGCAAAAGCAGACGACACAAAAGCTGATACTGACTTTGTTTGTGTTGTGTGAAAATAAGTACACTCGTAGTCACTATATAGTGTGCATGACATACATACAGACATACCTAAACGTACTTACTTTTAAAATATATACACATTTTTACGTACATAAATGCGAAACATTCAAGGAATATTATTTTGTCAACCTAAAAATATTTACAAACAAAATGTTTCGTTTCAAGAGAGCCGTAGGAAAAGAATGTCTAAACAGAAATGATAGTTTTCATTACAGTAGTTGTATATAAGCAAATAAACCATTTGTAAACGAGTATAAGAAAGTAGCGAAGAAGATAAGTTAAATATTTGTACAAAATTCTTTTACATCGCAATATCAATATTAGAATTTTTAACAGATAAAAAATTGTACAAGAATGAACACGAATGAATGTTAGTAGATTCAGTAAATTATCGTTAATATGATATTGGATGGCTTAAAAACGAGCTCGAGTCGAACATTGAGAGTCCACCTTTATGGTTCACTCGATATCGCTAACAGATACATACAGACAGACACACAAACCCTTCCTATAAAGAAGCTTTGCTACCTAATAAAATACTTTATGGTATATCCATGTCAATGTAATACTTAATATACTTAAGGCGCACACACAAACGTACTTTTAGGTATGATAATATCTTCCATAATATTTCACATTGTGACTATTCGTGTGTAATGTGATATCTGTGTACTTATTTTGGAAAAGACCGAAGAAGACACTGAAGAAGGAAAGTGTACTATGTCGTAGTAAGCCTAAAGACATAAGAATGCAAAGGAACGAGGATTTTTCTGTGTAAACGCGTATTATGATGATAGTTATAATGGCAGTAACATAAATGTAATGTTTGTAGTATTTGGCCTTCGACTTGAGTACTTATATTTTTACAATCGTCCTATAATGATATTACAACCATTTATTGTTACCATCACAGAAATTTACGACTTGAGTTAAAACATTTTTTGTTTTTCTCCTTGTGGTACAGTACGGGCGGATGTGTGTGTGTCAAGTCAAACTCAGTCTGTTTTTGCTACACATTATCTCATTCTCACTCGACATTGTGTAGTAGTACTACTAGCATTACGTATTTGTGTTTAAGGCGAAGCTGCGCGAGAATCGTATTGTTGTGTGTGAACGAAAGAGAGAAAAGCAGTAGACGACGGCACTTGAGAAACAATGGGGCGCCTGAGTGGATAATAGAATGAAGTTTAGTAGCTCTTCAGATGGGTCATGTTCAACTAACAATAATATATACCAAACCCCTCATACTTACACAATGTGTACATATTAGATATACACTTAGAGAGAGAGAGAGAGACAGTTTACACCCCGAAGGATGCAAACAAAACGCATTCAAATCAATGCAGCAGAGAGTTGGCTAATATGCAGAGCAAAATGAAAGACCACAAAGAGTCGTCATTTACATGAATAAGCTTGGCAAACTATTTGCACAGAGAGAGAGAGAGAGAGAGAGAGAGAGAGAGACAAGTCTTCTCTGCTACAATAATAACGCAGAATTTTACATTATTTTACATGTAAGGTACGCATAGGAAAATATTTTATACCAGTAGTTCGTAGTCTATAGAGGCTTGGGGAGAACAAACATTAGTAAGTTTGAATAAAAGCAAGTCAAAATGAAATGCCTTTGTGCGAGTGTGCTCTGGGTGGAAGAGGAAGGTATGTGATGTAATATAACCGTAACTCTTACCTTTATTCCACTCCAACAGTCACAGTCAACTCAACTTGTCCGACAGATGGAAAAAGAAAGCAAAGGCACAATAACTGCCAATCTAATCTCATGATACGCTCTTTCACTTCACTTCTTCAATTGCCATTTTAATATTTGTATTATATACATATTATACTCCTGTACAAAAGCAAAGGCTTCAATCTGATGTCGGCAGAATGAATTTATTATACTAGAGCGATTTCTCTATGCGAAAGTTGTGAAAATGTCTTCTTACATAACACATCTTGTAGTTCTACGCGTACTAAATATGTACAAGTAACGCTTCAGGCTTGAGAGATAAATATACTTTGTGTTTCACATAGGTATAAGTTAATATAGTACAAGGTAGGTACCTAGTGCCTAGTACAGTAAGTTTTACATATAGGTTCGTAATATTTGTACGTATAAATACAAATAGTAGTAATAGTAGGCATGAAGTATTATAGTGTGTGTTGTTTGGTTGTATTTTATGCAGAAGACGACAGGCATGGAAAGCTGCCTGAATTGTATGCAGAGGAATGCGAATGAGAAATAGTTGCAGTACAACTTGTCATTTATTTGCTGTTTCAGGCCTTTCTCTCTTTCTGTGTAACGTTTGAAGTTGATTTGATCTTTATTCTACGCTTCTACTATGCTCTATGCTGGTCACACACTACACACACATACTGTGCAACCCTTCTTTGTGTAATTTCTGTCTCTACTATATAGTTTACATTACTTTGTACACACTGAATTTATACTGTGTACGATATCATACGTTTATGACTCCGGCACAACGGGGATTTTCTGTACAAATGTAAATGTGTCTATTTCTGAAGTTCCTTTGAGAATTTTCTTTCACCATGAAAGTAAAATGTGCATGCGGGCACCCTTAGCAAAATACATCGCTGAGTTGCACCATGTTTTCAGTTTTTTTAAATGTGTCGAATAAATTGTCCATGAACCTACATTACTTACTTTGTTAAAAAAATATCCCTTTAAAAAAGTTGCGTAGTCTTACAGCTGCAACTAAAATAATAGTCATAGCTTCGTCTGGTATTACTTATTTTGAAAATACAATTGCGTAAACCTACATAACCATTAACCATGTTATAAAAGTACGTACGCAATAAAGTTAACTATGAACAGACATGTTCGTGGTTTCAGAGGTAGTTAGGAAAGTAGATTTGTATTTAGTACCAGGACCGGTCTATTTCTACAGCACATTTCTCCGACTTTCACCCAAAACTCGGCAACTTACCGCTACACCTTCTATGACACTTTTCTACATTTTATGGAGTTTTTCTGGAGTTACGTTTATAAATATTTTATATGTGCCAAGGTTGCGCATTTTTTGAACCTATGACACATCACATTATGTTAACAGATCTACAGACATAGAATATTTTACACGTACATACACATAAAAAGAATGTCGTCTTTTTTGGTTTTAAATTGTGGAACACACCGAGCCGGGTTTGTCCTAGTTTACTTTCAGCACTATCGTAAATGTATATGACAGACTGCAATCATTACCATTTTACTTATATTGAACGTTATACTTGGACTCATTTTGAACATTGGTCGCTTCCTGCTTACTTATTCAAGGAGAATCACATTGTTTGTTTATTCGTTAGCAGAAATGAAGAGAGCAGTTCACGAGGGATACAAGATTCTCTTGTGCACACAACACAGGAAGATTTGCCTAGCTATTTACCATACACATTATTGCCTCAGTAGGACTTCCTCTCAGCCACTTTCTTCCCTAAAGAACAAAACACGGAGAACCTTGTGAACTTCAATTTAATTAACAACACTTTGAAATTAAACGAAGGATAGGAAATAGGAAGGATGGCAAAACACTTCAAACAAAATTAAATTACCCAGGACAGGAACACAATTTGTTTAGTTAATTCATTTATAATACTCCACATAGGATAAAAGCAGACATTGCAACAGAATCTTTTACAAAAAAATATCGTAAAACTGCACACACTCGCATACGATTATGTAAACCATTAAGAAAGAACCAAGGCTGAAGAACATTACATTACGCAACCTTAATAACATTACCCTTTATAAAAATGGAACTTGTTATCTTAAAGAGAGACACTAATCATTTTATGCAACATCCATTGCCCTACAAAGCATTTAGCTTTACCTTAGTCACTTAAAAAACCAAAATAAATATACATCTACATCCTACAATTTCATTTTACACACTCGAAAATGTCAAGAGAGTTATTAGCATTAAGATTTTATCCAGACATGATGAAAGGCAGGAAAGAGCATTTTCAAACATTAATTTTAAATGAAAATACCCAAAGACTGCTCTTCTCATCTCTTGAATGCTCTTAACAATTAGGTATGCATAAAAAGTCTAGACAAAAGTAGGTCACGAGACAAATAATATATCTTCTATCTTTGTGGTGCAAAAGTTTATGAAGTATAATTGCGTGTTAAATTTTAGAAGAGGTATTTTCTCTGCAACTAACATATTACGCAACAATGTATACAATGTAAAAGTTCAGTAGTATAAAGCATTAATAAAACCTTGCTGGCTTTATTGCGGCATGTCACGTCATTCGTGTCATTCAGATTGCCTTTAACATCTTTTCCCGTTCCACACCGCAACCATGTACTCATACGTATTTAGCTAAAGCTGCAGCCATAGCCACCACATGTAGCCGTAGCAGAGAGAGAAACGAAATCTGTGTGTTTTGTGTGGTGGGCGAAATTGGTAAGGAACGATGATGATAATAATAATATGCGTAGAATTGAATACCTAAATACTCTCCTCACAGAGTATTTTAATTACCACAGCTGGTCTTTGATTGCACTGCACTACTTTGCCTACAAACCCATATTACCCGTTTAGTACTTTGAATTCATTCATCGAGCATTCGAAAACAGTCATTTTGCTTTCAACTCTCTCTCCCAACTTAGAATTCGGTTTGGGTGCTGCGTACATTTTCCCGAAGATTAGTAGTTAGCCATAGAAATTCTGGTCTTGTGTTATCTTCACTTGTGAAAGAGAATAGCATATAGAATCCACCTTTTTCATGCTTACTGTATGGATTTCCCTCGTTACTTACCACCAAACTACCCACCCCACCATTTTAACGTGGAATAATGTTTTAGCAGCGTCTGTGTGTGTCTACAGTTAATTTCGTGGTGTCATGAACGCTCACATATTACTTCTCCTCCTGTATACACACAAACCATAAGTGATTCTCTGTTTTGTTCCGCTAATAGTTTGTTTGCCATGTTCTAAGTGTACTACCTACTAATGCACATTATATTTTATTTAATACACGTACTACTGCGTATACATCCCAAATATTATTCTTACCTACTACTAACTCTCACTCGAACACAAACCAAAGCCAACGGGACACACAAAATATTAATTCTTGTTTCTACTGACATACTGTGGTATTATACCTATACCAATACTATATAGACGAGCTTATTTTGAACATAAAGTATAAAGACTCTCGTGTAAGGTATTTAGCATTATGCAGTATTTATTATGGACTGAATGGAAGTATTATGTATGTAGGTATATGTATAACATATAGGAAAAGTACTGTGTGCCATGTCATCGCTGGAGACTGGAGTAATAAACATTGAACATTTATGGCTTGGAAGTACTTTGTTTATAACAAATGCCTTTGCACACAGAGTGATCTTTAAAATGCAACCGAACAAAGAGCCATGTACAGCACCAAATATACAAAGTGCACAAAACACATACAGTAAAGTATTTACGTATGTTCCTCGATTGAAACTGCTCTAGTTTTCTATAACTCTCACACTCATGACATTATTCTGCGTTATTTATAGCTGCTTATTGTTAGCTTACGTGTTCTTGTATAAAGTGTGCCTAATAGAGTAAATAGATATGTCGAATAACAAAGTGTGTTGCATGTACGGTTGGAGTAAGTTGAGTTCGTCTCATTAGTCATTACGCTGACTAGAAACTAGAAATGCAAATAGTACTTCAACCTTGTGAGTTGACGATAAAGCAAATGATGATAAATCCGCTGCAAGGATGCAATTAGCATCTTATGCAACTTTCATGCAGTCCATTTAACTCCTACTAAAGTCAACCATGGAAATTGACTCTGTGATAAAATGAACTACGAACCCGTGTAATGGAGATGCATATTATTATGCAATACACAGATGGAAGATAGTACTTGAGTGGGAGAGTGTTATAATTGTATATGATAATATACTTAGAAAGTATACAAATATTATGCATGAACAGAATAAAGATGCTGTCTACTATTTATGAAAGCAGCTCTACATATTTATAAGCATTACAGCTAAGAATCTAAAAGGATTAGGTATATTTGTACTACCGCATGTTGTGGTAAAAATTAATTAAACTCTAGGGCGAACTTCTGTGAAGAAAATAATGAGAAAATTTTATTAATTTTGCTAATCCATTAGTTAAACGGATGATTTAATTAATGTTTCTTAATTAATCACTTTAAAGTTTATCGATTACTCATCCGTATGAGTCGACACATAATAATATAACACACAGCATAGACAGATAGTTAGAAATTAATAAATGCTAAAAATGATCGATTTTCCCACTATAAGGTTTAACGTGAGGCGGCCAATCTATTGTTTATATCTGTATTACAGGTACAGTTCCGGTAGTAACTTGCAATACCATTTTATAAGGAAATTAATTGCACTTGTAGACGCTAGTGGTTTGCTCATAATTATTATGGTCCATGAAATTTTTAAAATGTAAAAGAGCATGCATGCGAGACCAAGTAGCAGAATTTGGTTGATGGTAATTGTAAATGGAGAAAGTGCAATTGACTATTAATAATTAAACAGTAAAGCAGGTAATATAGTAATATTATACTTACTTTTCCTGTAATAAAATTCAACTCCGCAATTACCAAGGTTTAGTTGCAGAAGTGTAAGTCTAAAATGCAAGCTATTATTCTTTTCTATTGCATTAGAAGTAATACTTAAAGCATGAAACAACACAGTGAACATTTAAAGTGGGCGTAATTCGTGTGCACAAAATTTCTAGCCGGTTAACCTCAACCGGCATGGTTGGTAAACGAAATACCAGGAGTAAAAATGTTATTGAATAAGTCTAACTAAGTTAATTAAGAATGAAACTAACGAGCTACTACAAACCTTGTACAACCAAGAATTTTTTTGCAAAGTTGTAATCCATCTCAAATCAAGGTGACAATTATTAATTCAAGGACTATGAATCGGTAAAAGTTTGGACACCGAAATAAAATATTTTATTCTATTCTGTTTTCGCTACTATTCAATGGAATAGATCAAGTAAATCTTTTTCTTTGTATTATATAGCTGTGTTATTCAGAAGTAAAGTAAGTAGAATTTTATTTGCCTTGGGATCTCAGAGAATTTTGAATGTGAAAGATTTCTATCATTGTAATTTAATGGGAAATATAGAATGATGCATTTCTCTAAACAGATCCTTCAACAAATCGGATTTCATTTCGTATTTTCAATGTTAAGATTTATTAATATTTTTGAAAGTTTTTGATTCGGTTTAACATGTCTTGCATGTGCTGTCATGTTTCATATCTTCACATAGTATCTTTTCAAGGGAGCATTTAAAAGAACGTTGTTTCCTTTAATGTACATACATTAAAAAGAGCGAGTCATTTTGTGTCAGTGTTTGCAAACACGACTTAAACAGCAAAGGATTAAAGAGAAAATGCATAGACTGACGGAAATAACATAGACATGTAATTTGGGGCAGAAATGTTTGGTCTACTTATATAGGTGTTAAACACCCGTTTATTTCTTATACTTACGGTGACCCATCTTAGCCGGGTATAAGAGTAAGAAGAAAGAGGTTGTAATAAGATGAAAGTTAAATTGTAAAAAAGCTCTTTCATTTCACTCCTCCCGTGTCTGTTAAGTTGAATACATATTTTTGTATTTCTAACTTGGCTTTTTTCAGCCATAACGTATTGTTAGGAAAGAATAAGATTTCGTGCAAGTACTAAAATGACACTTTACTTAAGGCTGGCAAAAAACTCATAAATTGTAGAGGAAATTCACGCCATCATAACTCATGGAAGTAAACGGATTTATTTATGCTGCTGCGGTGGCTTCTACCTCTACAAACTGTACAGCCTCTACTTCCACTCCCGTTTTCTCTTATAACACCCTTTGACATTTTAACTGAATTTCTGTTTGGTTTTAATACCAACACTTCTCTTGCCTTTTCCCTTGATGATTCTACGTGTGGTTTCGGGTTATAATACAAATAGCACAAGTACATCTACCAAAACTACCACTGCCTCTTAAAAAATAAGAGTCCAGATAACATTGTTAAAAGAATATTTTATATTCTTCCAGAAGCTATGTGCTCACTCCGCTTGGAATGGTGTAAAGTAAAGACATATTATTGATAACGATAAACATTTGATTATTTTTCTTGTCTTTGTTCATATCTCTGTAGTTTGTACTGCAATCTGAAAAAATTCCCAGTCTCTCAACCATGAATTTAGTATTGTGTGTCTGAAAAATATATAACATTTGTAGCTCAATGCAAAATGACAATATAAATTAAGACACGAGAAGGTCTATACAACTTAAATCGATTACTTCACACCAGATTGTTATTATATTTCGTGATAAAGGTCGTAATTTTCGTCTGAGACGATAGATTACTGCATATCTGAATGCACACAAAGAAAAAACATACATTTCCAGACTGTAGTTTACAGATGCACTCCAGTTCAATGCATTTAGTACAAAAGCAGTGCACTTTGACTGGGAAAACCGCGGTGCTTGCTAAGCTATTGTGGTGGGTGCACAAGTAGAATGCTATCATTTCTCTTAATCAGCTTTTGCTTTCTTTTCTTGTGTAGTAACATTACACTTCGTTTGTAAATGTACACCTCAACTGTGTATTTATGCTTTCATTTCACGTAAAAGTACACAGCAGCCGTGCAGCAGAATGCACGCCATGGTAATTCTCCAGAAAATGATTTTGTTTAAGTAAAGCCGCATAGCGAAGGCGACTTGACTTTGCGTTGCACACGAGAAATGAGACGAAAGAAAGAAAATTCCCATTTATCTTCCTCCATCTCCATTTTGATTTTCCTGTCGCATATCCATTCTATATTTTCAAACAAAGCCAGTAATGTATGGTTGGACAGATACAAACAATGCAGACTGAGACGAGTCCCCAAGCACTGTCGCCTCGTCTGTTCGTGTGTAATGTTGATGCTGAACGTGCGATACGAACTTCTCTTTGAATTAAAACCTACGACGACTATACACAAGAGTTGTCGTGTGTGCCACAACTCTAAGAGTAGCCAAGGTAGACCAACTTTGCTTTCCAACCGAAAAGAAAACGCAGGAAAAACAAGGTCGTTTTTCTGTGCAGTCGAAAAATACTACCGCCATACCACTCCACTCCTTGTACTTACTCCACTCTATTTCGGTGTATATACAACCGGGTATTATACAAATATGACATGAACCGTCTGGAGTGGTAGTAGATACAACATGCTATGTAGCACTATAATAATTGCGCCTGTGAGTACCTATTATATTTTATATGGATGGATATAGTACAAGTGTAGAAAACACGGTGAAATTGTTGAACGAAACTAAAGGTCTCGTGGAATAACACCCGGCAAGAATAACGGAGTCAACTTATGTCGAACTTCAGGATTGTGCCGGATATTCCGTGTGAGGGAGCATACCCACCCATCTGCAACCAAAATACTCCGAAACCAAATCCTGTGCTAACTAAGCTTTACAAAATGTGTTACATGTTATACAATATTATTACCAACCCAGTACCGTATACATAGCTAAGTAATACAACTTATATGTAAAACTACACACAAGCAGTCCTAACAATACATGCGGTCATTTCATTCATGTGAGCTTAAAATCAGTGGGAATTCATTGATTTTGAGAATCATATTTCATTTAAGCTTTATTGTTTACTACATCACCCATTTCACCTACTATAACTGTTGTCTATCATGTTTTATTATGTCAGCCGAAAATATTAACCAACTTGAAAGGTTCGAAACCATGTCTCAGGTATGCATGCTAGATATTAACCAGTTGTAGTGTAAATCTTCCAATTATCATTCGTATCAAATTGTGGCAAACATTTCTAGTACCCAGTACCTAGGCTCTTATATTAACTTTAGGTCGTAGAATGTAAGTCTTAGTAAAAAAAGTCAATTTTTACATGTTATTACATATTGCAAATGTAAAAGTCAATTTTTGCATTTTTGAGTTAAGCAATTACAAAATAATTCTACAATTGTTCACCTATGAAATTATTTTTCGCGTGGGATTATTTACTACAGATTTGAGTTGATAGGTGAGTGAGTAGCAATAATTATGAAATAGTTAGTTTAACACTATCATGCATGTTTAATATAAATCGCGGACAAAAGTACAAGCTTTGAGGTTGTACAAGCCTGAAACTGTTGAGAGTGCACTATTTTTGTATATATGGCATGTTTGTGCGATTTAACAAACACAAGGTCTTCTCGTGCCCTTCCTATTACAATAGTGTTAACTACTACTGGAACATTTCGTTCTGGACAGGTAACAATTACCTTGCACGAATACTACGGCTTATTTATGGACTGTCGGTTTTGATTTTCTCATTCAAAAACAAAGGCCAACTACATTTCATTTCATTATGCTCGTTGTGTGTGCATTCCTTTAAATTCCAATATTAGCCACAATGCAAACGTAGCGTTTAACAAAACTAAATGGGCTAATAGTGTAAGTGCATTTCAATATAAAACTTATATACTTTCCCCATAACGAATCTGATACACGATACACACTGTGTCCGTCACTCTAAACTATTCCAATCTGAAACTAATCTCGCATGTACGAATACCTATGCATATACTATCCTTACTTTAATCTGTTCGACTATTACAAATACGTTCTTGTAATGTGCAAATAAATATTACCAGCACTAAAAGCATTAAAATTGTAAAAATATTTCCCTACTGCCTTAGGTAATTCAGTTTAGTTACTAAAAGTAAAGCACGTACATTAAAACACACGCCTGTCGTAAATATTCTCAAACCGTGGTCATAAAGCACGGTAAGATAAGCAGATAACCACTAAAAATGAGTTTATCAAGTACGCCAAAGAACGCAAAAATACTGCAGATTACAAGTAAACAACACACAATTTGCCTTGCAGTTTCTAACGAGGTTTTGCACAAAAACAACATTACTAGTTGACTGCTGAGAAAAATACGTGTAATTTTAGTAGGAGTACACCCAGCAAGCTATTTACAAACGGTATATAAGCTGTAAGTGTTTGTATGCACTTAAAGCCCTAACTGAGCCATTAGGAAGTGGAGATTCTGTTAAAGTAAATATACGGAGACAAATCAAGCACTTATATTTCCCTTTATATGGACTTGACTTGTTATTACACACTCAGTCAGTGCTAATCTTGTTGGCAGTAGAGAGGTGTAGTAGCCGGCACTACTAGAACAATAATGCCATGCGCCCACTACTGTTGACAATGTAGACCAAAGAGTAAACCTCGAAAGTAGTACAATGTAGAGAAACCTTATCTGGAAAAGTGTAATAGCGAACTCACATTAAAACCAACCTGGCCACGAGTGAAATAGGAGTCCCACAAAAGTAGGTATTAGCAAAAACGGAACCGCAAATCGATTTGCCCAGTCCTTCTATTATTGCATTGCCAAACTCAACCCACCACACCTCCATTATAATATAATAAAATAACAGAATCAATGACAAAATCATTCTTCCCCATTTCCCCAGCTAATATGTAAGGAATACGAACAGCCACCAACGACTCACACTCACCAACCATTACTATACCAGTTATATGTTATATGTATTATGATTATGTTATATGAATATGGATTATTGATAATGATATGTAATGAAATGTAAATAAGGAT